>JAQQSU010016682.1:0-10877 GCA_028627135.1 Pseudochirops cupreus | reverse complement strand
CCAGCCCCTCTGGCTATGGGCCGCTCACCGAGCTGCCGGACTGGTCCTACGCAGATGGTAGATGTGCTCCCCCAATGAAAGGCCAACTCCGACGAAAGGCACAGAGGGAAAAGTTTGCGAGACGAGTTGTGCTACTGTCCCAGGAAATGGATGCAGGAATGAAGACGTGGGAGAAAAAGCAGCTGGAGAAACAGCAGGAAGAAGAAAAGAAACAGCAAAATAGGCTCAAACCCAAAGGGGCTTCAATGAAGGACCCATGAATCAATAAAGCAGACCCCCTCCTCCAAAAAAAAAAAAAAAAAAAAAAAAAAGAAATGTGGAAGGAAAGCTTGAGAAATGAAAAGCACAGACTCCTGAGTGACAGTCAGTGGTGTGTTGGTAAGTGATAACATGCTCTCGCTGCCTTTCCCTTCCCCCAATACACACAGGACATACTTTTAAATTTAATCTGATGTTACTAACCTTCTCTCCATCAGTTTCTTAAATCTAGACAATCAACTAAACCATAAATCAAGCCCTGATTCGTAACCTTTGCAGATTTCCAAGTTGTAAATGATCACACCAAAAATTTAACAGTCCTCTCAGTGGTTCAGGCTGGCTCCAGCATAGCCCCGGTTATAATCCCGAGAATTCTCTCTGAGGAGATTTCCAGTTTCTCAGGTCCAGCACCGTTCTGGAATGGCCGATGTTTGTCGGAGGCAAGGAAGCAGGTTGTCCGCTAGCAAGGGAATAACCAAGGACTGCAGCCATTAACTTTGTAATGAAAAGCCTCACATTCACGATCCGGATCGTGATTTTCTGCTGCACGCCCCCTCAATCACCTCGGCTCGGTAGTGTTCTCTTTTCTTTCTGGGTAAAGGTAAATGCTGTGTTATTATTTTGTGGTGGTTGTTATTTTAAGTTGGTGATTCCATTTTGAGGTAGTGCTACATTCACAAGAGTGAGGGGATTTGGAAACAGAGAATTTGGATTCAGAAATCTCTGCTACTTAAAACCTGCGCAACTTGGAGTGAAGCATTTGCCTTCTCTAGATTTCAGTTTGCTTCCCTGTCAAATGAGAGCCTTGGACAAGATCAAGAGTTCTTAACCTGGGGTCCGTGAAACCTTATTTTTTAAAAAGAAAGGAAGGAGGAGGGAAAGTGTGTGCTAAGCTCCTACTGTAAGCCAGGCGCTGTACCGAGTACATTACAAAGATGACCTCATTTGATCCTTGCAACAACCCTGTGGAGCAGGTTTCTCCCTGTTTCATGGATGAGGAAACTGAGGTAGACAGAGCTTATGTGACTTGCCAAGGGTTACTCAGTAAGGGAGGTCATATCTGGACTCAGATCTTCCTGACTGTCTGTTTCATTTAAATCCAATCTGCTCAGGAGGCGAGACATCACCCCATGATGACGTTGATCCTCTTTGAAAACAAAGAGTAAACAAGGGCAATAGTTGATAGATATTGATAACACTATTTTGCTATAATTGGTTTTCTTTGTAGTTCTAGGTGCTTTATTTTAAACATTTAAAAATATGGTGAGAAGGGGTCCATGTGTTTCATCAGACTGTCAAAGGGGTATGGGACACATACAAAACTAGACTCTTAGACTGGATAATATCTAAGGCTGTCCTAACTGTAAATCTATAAACTGAATTCATGAATTTTGAAAAGGTTTTAAAGTCAGAGAAAAGGAATTATAATATCGATGAAGCATCTAAGTCACAGGCTGGAGACTAAAGAGGTTTAACATTGGGCTTCATGTAGGCCCCTCAGAAAGATTCTGGGTTTCCTGTCTCCGGAGAGTAATAGCCAAACGAATCCAACTTACTGGAATTTTGGCAGGGAGCAGAAGCAAAATGAATCGCAGAACCACAGGGTTAAAAGTGCTTTATCCCATACCGGACCAAAGAATCCCCTCTTCATTATCCCTAACCAACACTGATCCAGGCCCTGCTTAGAGACCTCCAGTGAAGCGAAGTTCATGAGCTCCCTTGGTGGTCTATTGGGCGGCTCTAATCGTTAGGAAGTTTATCTTTACAACCCACCAATATGTGCCCAATCTCAGATTTCCGTTACCTGCCCCTCTCTATCTTCCATTGACTGCTCTTATTTCTGCCCTCTGGGCCTAAGCAGAACACCTTTAATCCCTGTTCAACCCAAAGATCCTTCAAATAACTAAGGATGGTGACTTCACTCTTCCTAACTCAACTCGTTTCTTGACTAAGTATCTCTAGTTCTTCAACTAATTCTCTTTTGGTATTTGCTCCAGTCTTTTCATCATCTTTGTCACCTTCTTCCGAACACACGTTGATTTTTCTATGTCTTTCTTCAAATGTGGGACATACAGGTGAAGACAGTACTCTGTATTTTGACTAATCATGGCAGAAAATGATGAATTATTACCTCTGTTTTTCTAGACATGATGCTACTTAATGCAGTCTGGACCAGTATTGGCTCTTGGGGTCATTGTCACACGCTTGACTTACATTAAGCTTTCATATCATTAAAACCCCAAGAACTTTTTCATAGTAATTGTGGTCTAGATATTCTTCTCCTACCCTGTATTTGGAATGTTGATTTTTTGAACCCAAGTGCAGAACTTTACATTTATTCATATGAACATTCATCTTATCTGATTTGGCCCATTGCCCTAGCCATCTAAAGTTTTTGTGTTTGGATTTCTGTTTTCCAATGTGTCATCTGCAAATGTGACAAGAATGTTGTCTGTACCTTAATATTGCTTGGTCATTGATATTTTTTCTTTACTTTTAAAAAATATATTTTATTTTCCCCTCAATTACATGTTTAAAAAATTTTTTAAAGATTTTTAGAAAAAGTTTTGAGTTCCAAATTCTATCCTACCCTCTCTTCTCTTCCCCCTCCCTGAGACACTAGACAATCAAATATAGATCATACATGTGCAATCATGTAACACTTGGTCATTGATATTGATAATAAATAGCATATGCTAAGGACAGAGCCCTAGTGGGCTTTACTAGGGCAGGCGTTCTCAAACTTTTTGGTTTCAGAACAGCTTTATGCTATTAAAATTTTTCGAGGCTCCCCCTAAAGAACTTTTACTTAAATTTTATAAATATTTACTGTATTGCAAATTAAAACATCTTAATATTATTATACAATAATTTTGACTGCATGGACCCCTTGAAAGGGTGCCTAGATGACACAGAGAATTACGATACTAGAAACTTCTTTCCAACTGCCCTTTCATCTGGTCATTTAAATGACCAGATGTCACTTAATGATACTGTCTTCTAGTCCACATCTCACCACTCTCTCCGTTGGCATGGCATGGCATGGAAGACTTTTTCAAATACGAATTTGCTAATCTGTCCATACATCATGTTCAAATTCTGGCTCTCCTCTCCTTTGCTATCCTGAGCTTTAAGATGGAAGGCTTATTTGCTCCCAAGGTTCCTGTTATTTTCAATTGACTAAGAAGTTTTTTTATTGTTGGTGCCAATTTGCATAGGAAGAGAGAGTGTGCTCATCTGGGAGTTATCTATATCAAGGTAAGAAATAGCAATTGTTTCTATTCTGACCAGAAACTCTGAGGGTCTTCCCTTCTGTAATTGATTCTTTTTGAAGTCAAATTAGGCCATCCTTGGCCTCCGTTCTTACCTAGCCTTTAACCACTGAATGGATGTTGCCTCAGACAAATTGAGACCTGGGAAAGACCTTAACTTAAAAAAGACAAGGTCTCCCACCGTACCCCAGACTGTCTCTAGTTGTCCTGATCTATGTCTTGCCACTGGACCCAGACTACTCTGGAGGAGAGTGAGGCTGGTGACTTTGTACAGGCCTCCCTCATTGAAATCCAATCCACCTTCCAGGCGAAACGTCACCATCCTGATGTCATTGGTTCTCTTCGGGAATGAAGGACAAGCTGCCACAACACATTAATGAAATCAGACTAGCCTCTTCCCCTCACTGAAATCCAGTTCCCCTTCCAGGCGAAACGTCACTGTCCTGATGTCATCGGTTCTCTTCGGGAATGAAGGACAAATTATTTTAACGCTGACCGCTGTACTTGACCAGGGTTTTGCTGTCTCTCTGTGTTGACTCAGCCTTGTTGTGACCATTGTGAATGCTGTTCAGTGGTCTTGGTTTCTTTACCCAGAATCACTTCGTATAAGTCTTCTTGTGTCTCTCTGAATTCTTCATATTCACTATTCCTCCCAGTAAAATAATCTTGTTGGCTGACTCCTAAAATATGGAGCTTTCTTATAAGTCATAAAAGTAGAATTACAAAGTAAAGAAAAAAGTAAAGCAAAATTAAGAGATCCTCCTCCTACAAGGAAGCATCAGCCATATCATTCGTGGGTATTTTTTCCTATGGGCACATGATGCCGCAGGAAATCAGATAATATCTGTCCCACTGAGAAAGACCTTACCACAACCCATGTTTTTTCATGCTCGGCATTAGACTTTGGGTCAAAGCAAATTTGATGAAGGGGAAGAAAAGGTGGCACATAAGGCAGCTGTCTGGAAAGGGTAATCATAGCCACCCGTTGTAACTATAAAAGAGCTTCTCAAATCCTGGAGTCTCCCCTGCCTTCTTTTCTCCCCCTCCCTTTGTGTTCAGGGCCTCCAGCTTATCTCCTGCACTTGACACAAAGAAACCCCTGGGTTTCTGGGGGAGTTTAGGCAGCAAGCTGTGATCACACCTGTTTAGAGTTTTATTTCCTGCCGGCTTGGAAATGCTATGCTCTAGGTTTTTGTTTGCAGGCAAAGGGGGTGGAGAAGGTTTCCTCTTAACAGAAAGGATGCATAAAAGATTCATAGCTGATATCCAATAAGCATGGCAACTTTCTCCTTAAAAAAAAAGCCTGTTTAGGCTCCCAGTGGTTTCCCAGAATAGAGACCATTTTTATACAGTTGCTCTATCTGGCCTGGAGTTTAAATGCTCACATTAAATAATGTAATAGCATTCATTTGGTCCTCAGAAAAGAAGCATGAATGATATAGAATGTTCTGTTTTTCTCTAAAAATTCTTTTCAGATTTTAGACAACTTTATATTGTTGTGAGTCATTTACTAGGCAGCACAGTTAAAAGTTAAATTTTATTTTCTTCTCACAGCTCAAACATACTCCTGTGGTCATTTCTAGTTTCTAAAGGATGTGAAGTATTTAATCGTGCTTAAGGGTTGAATTTCTTTTTCCTTCTGATTCTGCAGTCAGCTTTTTTTCAGGTCTTGGCCTGGTTGCTTATATTGACGAACCGTGTTGATTTCAGGAATACTTCTCCCTCTATGATGTAGCAGACAGAGCAAGAGGATGCAAGGTATGAGATCTGGGTTCTAGTCTCACCTCTGATACTCCTTTTTAATATTAGTTTATTCAAAAGGCAAAGGAAGAGATGCTATCGTAGGCATGAGTAAAAGCAGAGTTTGGTCAGACAAGGAAGACGCCAAGGTCATCCCCTGCATCCCAGGCCATCACCATCCATCTTGGCTTTTGTGTCATCACTGAACTTCAATGAGGCTGGCAGAGTGAGGCTGATGACTTTTTGCAACTCTGCCTCACTTAAATCCAATTTACAAATGAGTCAGATGTCACCCTGTGATGTCCTTGGTACTCTATGAAAACAAAGGACAAACAACAAGAAAGGCATCCTCCAAAGAATAGAGGTGGGAGAGTATTTGGGGGATGGAGGAGCCCCATGCGGCTGGAGTAGATAGTACTTGTCTGGTGGAAGAGGGATCAGACTTTTTCTGTTTGACTTCAGAGGGCAGAATCAGGAGCAGTCAGCGGAAGCAACAAAAAGGCAAATTTTGGTTGAGGAAAGTAAGCACTAACCATGGAATCAGGAAGAACTGAGTTGGAATCCCGCCTCAGACACTTGCCAGCTGCTCGACCCCATACAAGCCACTTCACAGCTGTCTGTCTCAGTTTTCTCCTCTGTCTAACAGGGATAATAATGGCACCTACTCCACAGGGATGTTGTGAGGGTAAAAATATTTTGATGTGTATTATTGTAATATGTGATAGAACGCATTATAATACATCATAATATATAACATGACACAATATATGTATGAATTGTGTGTATATATATACATACATATTTACACACACATATGTATATATATATATATAAATTTATCCTCCCAATAACCATGTAGAGTGCGTATACCCATTTATCTATTTATGTGTGGGTATAACGTGTGTGTGTGTGTGTGTGTGTGTGCGCGCGCAAACCTTACAGTTCCACATAATGTTAGATCCTATTTACTATTTCTGGAAAAATCCCTGACGATTTTGTTGTGTGGTTGCTTCTCAGTTGTGGCCAACTCCTCAGGATGCCATTTGGGGGCTCCTTTTCTTCTTTATTTAATTAATTACCCCCTTTGCAATTTACAGTCTTAGAGAATTGCCTGGCCCCCTCCTGGGTTGAATGATTGACCCTGGCTCATAACCGCCAGAGACAGGCCTTCAACCAATGTCTCCCTGGCCATCTCTCTGTTCACTGCATCATCTTATATCTCACAGTGCCCATCATGAACAAAGAGAACATACTTTGGGGCAAGAATTTGTTGGGCTGTTCCTGTTACATCACAATAAAATACACCATTAAATCTGCTTAAAATCATCCAGTAGCACCAGGATGCCATTTGGGGGTTTCTTTTCTTTCTATTTAATTAATTAATTAATTAATTTTTATTTTACAAAATTCAGTTCCACAAGCTTTTGAACTCCAAATTTTCTTCTCTCCCTTCCCAAGATGGTGTGCAATCTGATACAGGCTCTATATATACATTCACACCAAACATATTTTCAGTCATGTTGCAAAGAAGAATTACGACCCATGGAATGAACCGTGAGAAGAAGAAACAAAACCAAACCAATTAAAAAAGAGAGAGACTAAACAGTAGGCTTTGATCTGCATTCAGATTCTCTACTTCATTCTCTGGATGTGGATGCTATTTTCCATCATGAGTCTTTCAGAGTTGTCTTAGATCTTGCATTGCTAAGAAGAACTAGGTCTATCAAGGTTAGTCATTGCACAATGTGACTTAACTGTGTACAATGTTCTCATGGTTCTGTTGTTTGGGTTTCCTTGGCAAAGATACTGGAGTGGTTTACCATTTCCCTCTCCAGCTCATTTTACAGATGAAGAAACTGAGGCAAACAGGGTGAAGTGACTTGCCCAGGGTCACACAGCTAGTGTCTAAGATCATATTTGAACCCAGATCTTCCTGACTCCAGGCCTGACAATCTGTCCACTGTGCCACCCAGCTGCCCCCTCCTGAATGCACAAAGTAGCTCATTCTATTTGTGAGTAACTCCTAATGATTAGAACTCTCCATAAATGGAATGAGCTTAAATGGAATGAGATACTTTGGGAGGTAATGGGTTGAAGATCTCCAGACAAAGCTTGATAACCATTTGTCCAGTATATTCCAACTCTAAAATCCTGTGATTTGAGATCTGGCTGGAAAGGGCAATACAATGGACAGTTTCCGAGTCAGATCGCTGTGTGAAAGGGGAGCCCCATTCTCCTGTTGATGTACTCTATGCAAGTTCTGAGAATATTACCAGACCAAGAAGTACAAAGAGAAAGCTCAGCATTTTCATCCAGACCGAGGCTGAACAAGGAGATGGTCAGGAGGCCACAGGACTCCTCAATGAAGGAAGTCAATGCCAGTGGGGGTAAGCAAGCTGAGAGCAGCTTGCCAAGACTGGACCAAGGATGCTCTGGGGACATCGGAAGCTTGCAGCTCTCTTGATCCTGAGGGGTGAGGCATGGGAGAGCAGAAAACTGGGATTGGGTGAACAAGGAAGCCCTCGGGGCTTCTGAAGCTGGAAGCATTCTGCACTAGGATCCCAGCCAGACTGGACAACCCAAGCAATCTTACTGGAGATGTTGTTGTAGTAGTAGAGGCCTGGGAACTAAGAGGGTGCCCATCATTTGGGAAATGCTTGAATAAATTACGGTATGTGAATATAGTGGAATATTATTACCAAGTTACAAAACAGATGGATTCAGAGTAACCTGGAAAGACTTGTATGAGCTAATGCAGAGTGAAGTGAGCAGAGCCTGGGGAACGATCTATACGAGAACTCTAACATTAAGAAAAACCACTTTAAAAGACAGAAGGACTATGATCAAAGGAATGACCAAGCATGACTCCAAAAGATGGATGATGGATAATATTTCCCACGTCCTGACAGAGAAGGGGTAGATGAGAGGTGTGCAGAATGAGACATATATTTTTGTCAGACGAGGAATGTGTGTAGATTTGTTTTGCTAGACCATGCTTTTTGTTACAAGGGAAGGCTTTTTTTTGAGACGGTGTGTGTGTGTGTGTGTGTGTGTGTGTGTGTGTGTGTGTGTGTGTGTGTAGCTTATTGGAAATGGGTAGTGATAGTGATGCCAAAAACAAGATGAAAAGAAAGAATAATAATAGCAATTATTTGTAGAGCACCTACTATGCCTGAGGCATGGTGCTAAGCACTTCACAAATATCTTGTTTGATCTTATGACTCCACAGGAAGATAGGTGATATTATCATCCCAGTTTTACACTTGAGAAAACTGAGTCAAACAGATGCTAAGGAATTTGCTCAATGTCAAGCCCATAGAAAATGTCTAAGGCTGGATTTGACCTCAGGTCTTTCTGACCCCAGGTCCAGCCCTTTATGCACTGAACCACCTACCTGCCTCCACGTGCATAGATCATCAATAGAACATTTAAAAATACAGAGTAGATAAGAGAAGGAAATTCAGAGGGAGACATAGACAAGCAAGACAGTTTTGAGCTAACATATTGAATTAATTATATACTTTAAAAATGCAGTCTCTGGGTAACCAGAAATTTGTGGTTTTGTATGTAGGGTTCTTTTTCTGTTCTTCTTTGTATGTGGAAATGTTCATGTTTATTGTTGTTTGTCAAACTTAGAATACCAAAAAAATTTTTTTTAAAGGTGGGCGGGGAAGCTAGGCGGCTTGTGTGTGTTTGCCCTTCATTCTCGAAGAGGACCATGACATCAAGGGGATGATGAGATGACTTGCAATTGACTTGGATTTGAGTGAGAGAGCACTGTGCAAGGTCACCAGCCTCCCTTTCTCCTCCGGAGCCATCTGGGTCCAGTGACCAGATATTCATTGGGATAAGGAGAGATGACCCAGGATGCAGTGGGAGACCCTGGCCCTTTTAGGTTAAGGGCTTTTCAGGTTCTCACTTTGAGTGAGGTAATACCCATTCAGTGAACAGGCCTCTTTAAGAAGTGAATCAGGGTATGGCCCCTTTAATCAATAAAACAAACAAACAAGCCAAAAAATCAGGAGGGGTAGACCCTCAGGGTTCCCGGCCAAAAGAGAAACAGTTACTATTTACTATTTAAAAATTTACTATTTTGCTACTAATTTACTATTTAAAAAAATTTAAGTTGGGTGGGTGTAACGGTAATTAATTTGGCAGGTACTTAGCCCTTAGTTACTAAGGGCTAAGTACTTCTGTGAAAGAAACAGAAGGTGTGAACTGTCTCCTGTTGCTGACATAACAGGAAGGGGTTGGCTGAGACAGGAAGCCAATGTGTGTGTGTGTGTGTGTGTGTGTGTGTGTGTGTGTGTGTGTGTGTGTATTTAAGAAAAGCTCCAGAGGAGAGACAGTCAGAATCAAGAATTTTTTTCTTCTGGCGGGCTCCTGGTGGAAGAAGCTGTTCTGCTGAGAGATCTGGTGAAGGCTGGAGTTGCCTGGAAGGCTGAAGTGGCTGCTGCCTCCTGGAAGACTGAAATTTCTTCTAGGTCCTAGGGCCAGCTAAACTGCTGGAGAACTGAAGAAGCATGACCAGGATGAGACTTTCTTTGTTTGTAGTTTGGTTGATCCTTGAGTTCCTGGCAACAGAAGTTGTACAGGTTTTGAGATGTACTGGACCCTGTGAACTTCAATGTGTAACAAGAACTGCCTGGAAGACTGGGAGAGAACCCAGGGGCTGTCTGCCCCTGAATCTAGGTGACTGTTTGGGAATTCAGGTAGGAGCTGGGATCATGGAAGGGGATCCAGGCAATCTGAGAGACCACTCCAAGCCAAGCTGAAGAAAAGGCCTCTTCTTGGATATTGAATTCATTATGAAACTGAAGTTTACCAGACATCAAGGGATGGAGGGTTTGTGTAATTTTTCTAATGATTGTGATTTAGTGATTAATGATACTTAGTGACTGATTGCTAGATAAGTGACTGATTAAATTAACTTATGATTGCTCCATGAGTGGAAGATGGATTTGTAATTGTGAAATGATTGAATGATTAAGTAAGGAGGGTTTCCCCCTTAGGGATACCAAATGATTATTCTTTTGTTCTTTGTTCTTTGGTTAAAACAATGTGGCCATTTTAATGATAAGCTGCTGTGAACACTATATTGTGATTTTTCTGTGATAAGATGTAATGTTGTGAATATTATATTGTGATTTGTTGTGAATGTTTGCCTTGATTTGTTATGGAATAAATGGAGTGTTCACTATACTGTGTAATCAGAACCTTAAAAGCTGTTCACAAAGCCAATGTAACCAAGCTTAAGAGGGAAGTGGGAAATTGGCAAAGAATGTTTACAACCAGGGTCTCTGATAAAGGCCTCATTTCTAAAATATACAGAGAATTAAGTAAAATCTATAAGAATACAAGGCATTCCCCAATTGATAAATGGGCAAAGGATATGAACAGGCAATTTTCAGAGGCAGAAATTAAAGATATTTATAAGCATATGAAAAAATGCTCTAAATCACTATTGATTCGAGAAATGCAAATCAAAACAACTTTGAGGTACCACATCTCACCAGTCAGATTGGCTAAGACGACAAAACAGGGAAATGACAAATGCTGGAGAGGATGTGGAAAAATTAGAACACTAATGCATTGTTGGTGGAGCTG
>JAQQSU010016681.1:0-10878 GCA_028627135.1 Pseudochirops cupreus | reverse complement strand
CATAAATGTTTCTTGGAAGCTTTTGGTGCAGGAGTTCTGACTGCGTTGTCTTCCTCCCATTCCATGCTTTGATCCTTCTTGTCTCCAAAAAAGGAATCTAGAGTTTGGTTGCTGTTTTTACTTTGCTTCCTTTGCCTGCTCATGATGGCCAGTCAATGGCCGGCTCTGTGGAACTCTGCTTCCAGAGGGGAAAGCTCTGTCACAAATCACTGGGGTTTTCCCAGCTGTGAGAGCTATTAGAGGGCTGTTGTTTTTTTGCAGCCCCCACCAGCTTTGGCTCATTGAAAACGCACCCCAGGACCACCACCCAAGACCACAATCCAGATCCAGGCTGCTCAACATGAGAGCACTTGGCCTCTGAATGATCGGTTGGCCCCCTTGCAGTCTGCAGGCTGGGAGCTCTGAAGCAGCCATGTGGAGGTGGTTGCAGAGCTGCCTCTTCTGCCGCTTCTTTGCCCTGGAGGCAGTTTGGCTGGACCCACTTTTCTCCCCAAATTTTAGCTGAGATCCTCTGACCTTTCACTTAGTCCTTGTTTCTTATGGCTTGATAATTCTGGAAACTGCCACAGCTGATGCTGATCCACTCTCCTGAAGCTCCAGCTGCAGCTTGGCTTGGCTTGTCCAGATGCCCCCGGGGGCCATGCCATGGTTTCAGACTGGGCTGGTTTCGGCTCCCAGTGCTGAGATGGTCCCTTCTAGCCAAGCTGCCTTCAGCAGGAAGTATATTTGTGTGCATTTTAGAGGCCTAAAATTTGTTTAGAGTCATATTTTATGGGTATTTGGGGTGGCTATGTGGGAGCTACGGTACCTTGCTGCTCCTACGCCACCATCTTACAAGGCAAATTTCTTAATCCTTAGAGCTGTCCATAAGTGGGTAAGGCAGCCTCAGGAGGGAAGTGGTAGATTCTCCCATATTGGAAATCTCCAAGAGAAAGTTTGATGACTGCTTGTTGTAATGATACTGGGATTTGAAGATCTTCCATGCCCCTTGAACTTGCTGACATAGCAGGAAGGGGTGGAGCAAGAGAACGCTGGAACCAAGCTAGTCTCCATGTGGTGCTGACTGGAAGTGGCAGCAGAGGCAGCATCTGCCGTTGTGGTGTGAACTCATTTTTCTTTGAGACATCCAGAATCTCTGCTAAGGACTCCTGCTGAGGGCTGCCTGGGACGAGAACTGTGGGGGGCCAGAGCTGCTGGGAGCAAGCTGCCTGGATGCTGAGCAGTTGCCATGAGTGAGGAGAGAAGGATCTTTGCCTGAGGTAGCCTGTCCTGTTTTGCAGGCTTGAGAATGTGGGTGTTTACTACTTTAACTACATGTGCCAACTTCATAACTACTGCGTTGGCTTTGACTTTCTGGTTTTGGGACTCAGTTTTTTGATATTTAAATGAATGCTCTAGCTATATTTCTTATGTAGGGAGCCTGTTACATTTTGTGATTAATAACCATATCAGCATATTTATAGTTACTGTAGGCATTGTGAATACTGCATTGCTGATACACTTGTCAAGGGAACTTTCAGAGTCTGGACTGGGTGGAAGCTGAAGTCCCTTCCCAATCCCAAACTCTCTGATTTGGGGACAGCCTACACAGGGGACTGGAAGTGGGGATTGTGGAGTGGTGTATGGTCAACACACACACACACTTACAGAGTAAGAAGTCTAGCTAGAGTGTAGATTAAGTGACAGTTGTTGTTCATTCGTTTGATTTCAGTTGTGCTCTACTCTTCGTGACTTTCTGACACCCAGAATCAAATACATTATATTGTGCTGTGCAGCGGTGCTTGGTGTAGGAGTGGTGTCTGGTGCATGGTAAGTGTTTATTAAATGCTCATCAACTCGTTGATTGACATAGGGCAGCTATGTGATGCAGTGGACTGAGAAGCCAGACCTGAACTCAAATCTGGATTTAGGCACTTAAAAGCTATGTGTGGGCTTTTCTTGGCCAAGATGCTGGAGTGGCTTGTCATTTCCTTCTCTAGTTTGTTTTACAGACAATGAACTGAGGCAAACAGAGTTAAGTGACTTGCCCAGGGTCACATAGCTAGTAAATTTCTTATTCCTGATTTGAACTCAGGAAGATAAGTCTTCCTGACTTCAGCCCCTGTCCTCTATTGACTTTGCCACCTATCAGCCTCGGTAAGGATTAGTGTAAAGCCAACAACTAGCAGCTTTTCAGAAGAATGCTACTGTGAACCACTTTTAAGGTTCTGATTACACAGTATAATGAACACTCTATTTATTTCACAACAAATCAAAGCAAAACATTCAGAGTAAATCAAAGTGCAGCATTCATAATGTTACAACTTATCACAGAAAATCAAAATATAGCATTCACAACAACTTATCACAGAAAATGGCCAAATAGTTTCCACCACAGTGCTCACAAAGTTTTCAACAAAGAACAATCATTAGTAACTCAATCATTCAATCATCCTCAAGGAGTTTTGCCTCCTCAAGGAACACAAAGTACAATAGTCAGAATTCTCCTCTCATGGGGCACACTAAGTTAACTCAATCAGTCACTTATTCAGTCATCAATCACCAAGTACAGTCATTTAGTCAGTCAATCATTCAATCAACTCGATCATTCAATCATCCTTCATCATTCACTATTCAGTCATCAGAAAATACACAGACTCTCCACCCCTAGGTCACTAGTAAATTTACAATTTCTCAGTCAGTACACAGTATCCAAGTAAAGTCTTTTTTCAGCTTGACTTGGGGGAGTTTCTCACATTACTTTCCATGTTCCCAGATCCCCAGGTCCCTGGATTCACCAAACTGTCACCTGGGTTCAAAGACAGATATCTCCCAGGTCCTTGTCCAGCTCTCTGTGCAGTTCTTGCTCCACATTGGAGCTCAGAGTGTCCAGTCCATTTCAAATCCTTCACAGTCTCTGTTCCTGGGAAAACAAGGCTTGACAAAGCCACAAACAGGTTCATGCAAAGTACCAGCATCACAGTCATGCTTCCTCAGTCTTTTGTCAGCTCCAACTGGCCCTCAGATTCAGTAGAAGTTTCAGCTAGTTCTCAGAATAAAAAAATCACTCCATCCAGGTTTTCAAAATCAGAATCATTCTCCTTAGCTTTGGAGGGGGAGGGTGGCTTTCCTCTTCAGCCTCCTCGGCTACTCTTCAGCCTCCCCAGTGGCAGCAGCTTCTGCCTCCATGGAGTTTGCTCTAAGAAGATCTGACTCTCCCTCTCTGGGGCTTTTCCTTATATACAGTATTGCCCCTCCCTGTTCAGCCCCTTTCTGTTACATCAGCAACAGGAGACAGTTCATAGCTTCTATTTCTTTAACAGAGGCTTAATCTGAACTAGGTGCTAAGTACCTCTTAGCTTAGCAATGCAAAAGGAACTTCAAAACTCATTAATGTTACAATTAATTAGTGAAATCTAATTAGAAATGTAGGTTGAAACTAGATTGTGAAGAGATTTTTTTTGGTTTAATTTTATTTATTTATTTTTAGTTTTCAACATTTACTTCCATAAGTTTTAACTTTTTCCCCCTCTGTCCCCCCTTCTTCCCCAAGACAGCTTACAATCTGATAGTCATTACATATATATTCCTATTAAACATATTTTTACATTAGTCACGTTATATAGAAGAATTATAACAAATAGGAGAAAGCATGAGAAAGAAAAAACAAAACAAAATGGGAAGGGATGGAGAGTGAAAGGCTCTCTTTTCTCAATGAGTATGAGATGAGGCCCTCCAATGAGGGTGTGTGGTGGGGTACCTGTAAGTGATCTGAGGAGATGACGAAACATTTAGAACGGCTGCTATGAGAAACGTGATAGACTGAAGCCTTGCACAATCTGCAGCCGCCAAAAAATTTCAGCTGCCTGAGAAAATTGTAGAGAAAAATATTCTTTGTAGGTAGGAAAATCATTTGGAGGGCTGCCAGTGGTCCTGGGCTGTGAGTGGCTGCCGGTCACAGGTTGGCAGGCCAGTGCTAAAGAGGAGCAGTGAGGGAAGAGTTAAAGGATGCCTCTGAAGCAGCCATGGCCCAGCTGAGATTAGACAACATAAATCTGGTATGGCCCAGTCAGCAAAACTGCATGCCTTCATCCAGCATTGTTCAACAACATACAAATAGGAGGGATGGAGGCAGACAGACCATAGGGGGAAAACCAGAGTTTGGTCTTGTAAAGGCCTGAACTGTGATGGGACAAAAGGGCAAGGGATTGGGGAGCAGAGGGTAGCGTAGCATTTTTAAAGTTTTAAAATTTCTTTTAAACCTAAATGTTCAAGAAGGAAAGGAAAAAAAAAACACATGGTCATGTACACAGCAAAACATAAGAAAGGATTCAATTTAAAGTAATAAATTTCTGTTTCAAGAAAACCTATGTAATAAACACTACACATTGTTTTCAAAGTTGCCAGCTTTTCTTTGCTTCTTTGTAGGTTTTCTTTTGTTCTCTATTGTCATTTTATTTTATTTTTCCCCTTCTTCTCACCCAAAGAAGGCTGCAATTAATCATGGATGTGTGTGTGTATGTGTGTGTGTGCATGTATATGTATACACACACATATATATAGATAGATATAGATATGTGTATATAATATGCATACATGTGTATATGCATATATACATACACATATGTATATATACATGCAAAGATATCTATAAACATATACATATGCATTCATACACATATATGTAAGACCGTATTATGCTTATTTCCACTTCTCCTCTGTCTCTCTAAAGGTGGATCGCATCTCCCTTCATATGTCCAAGTCTTTCCATATTTTTCTAAGTCAGCCAGTTCATCATTTCCTACACCACAGCAATATTCCAACCCAATCACATTCTATGTGAGAAATTGTCTATAAAAGTCCCACCCCCTCCAATTTTCTGTATCCCTTCTATTCCTGGCTGCATGGATTTCATTCATACAAGAAAATTTTAATTGAAAATAGTCAACATTTTCCATTTGACACTTCAGTGATGCTCTCACCTCTTAATATGGTTTAAGGTCTGATACTGGTTCCTTCACATTTATTTCCCCTGGTTTCCTTGAAGTTCCTGACCCTCTCCTCTTCCAAATGAACCCTGTGATTATTTTTTTTCTAACTTGGTAAGATAAATTTATTTAAGTGGGATGGCATTACATAAATAGATTAGGTAAGTAAAATTGTCACTTAAAAAATATTGGCTTTACCTACCGATGAACAATAAATTTTACTTCAGTTATTTAAATCTAACTTTATTTGTATGAAATGTGCTTTGTGTTTATTTTTGTATAGTTCCTGTGTCTGTTTTGGCACATATACTCTCAGGTTTTTTATAGTGTCTAAAACAATGCTGAATAATATGATTGACACATAGTATAGTTTTCCAATTTTTCTCTTTTGATTAAATATATTTTAGCTTTAACTTTGCCTGAGACCATGATTACTACCCTTGCTTTTTCAATAAAAAAATTCTACTCCAGACCTTTATTTTGTGATTGTGTGTATCTCTCATTTTTATAGCATTTCCTGAATGCAACATATTGTTGAATTCAAATTTTTAATCTGTTATCAGTTTTCATTTTATGAGTAAATTCATCCCACTTACATTCTAATTACTCTTTTCCTACATCATTTTGCTTTTTAGAATCACATAATACTCAGTTTTACCCCAGTCTTTCAAACTACCCAATTACCAATGACAATTTTAGGCATATGGTTTACATTTCCACATATATAAAGTAAATGATTTGTATTTATTGAGTCCCTTGTAGTTGGTCTTTGATGTTTACATCATATTTCTCCTGGATCTTGTATGTCAAATTTTCTATTACTTTCTAGTCATTTTGCAGCAAAATTCCAAAGTGTATAAATTTATTGAATATTATTTTTTATTCAGAATTATACTTAACTTTGCTGGGTATGACATTTTTGACAGCAACCCCAGTTCTTCTGCTCTTTGATATATAGTGTTCTAAGACATGTGGTCTTTTAGTGTAGCTGCTGCTAGTTCTTGTGTAATTCTAATTGTGACTCCTTGGTATTCGAACTGTTTTTTTTTTCTTGTTGTTTGTAATATTTTCTCCTTAACCTAGGAATTTTGAAATTTGACTATGATATTCCTGTGGGTTTTCATCCTGGGATCTGTTTCAGGTGGTGATCAGTGGATTTTTTCTATTTCTACTTTCCCCTTTTGTTCTAAAATATCAGAATAATTTTCTTTAATTATGTCTTGTAATATTGTATCAAGATTCTTTTTTTTTTTATGGTAGCCTTCAGGGAGTCTGATAGTTCTTATATATATGTTTTCTTTTCTTGATCTGTTCTCCAGATCAATTGTTTTTCTTATGAGATATTTCACATTCTCTTCTACTTTTTTCATTCTTCTTATGTTGTTTTATTATTTCTTGGTGTCTTCATAACATTGGTTCCCCCTTGCTTAATTCTAGGTTTCAAGGAGTTGTTTTCTTCCTTAAGGTTCTGGATCTCCTTTTCTAATTGGCTAACTTTCTTTTCATTAATCTTCTTGGTTTTCTTCAATTGTTCTTTTTTCCCCCCAAATTTTTCCCAATCTCTCTCATTTTATTTTTAAAGTCTTCTTTTTTTAAGTCTTCTAAGAATTCTTTTTTGTGCAGGTGACCATTTAACATTACTATTTGGGGCAAAAGAGGTTGGGTTTTTGTTTGTTTGTTTGTTTTGCTTCAGTATCCTTCTCTGAAGACAAACCCCAGTCTTCTCTATTCCCATAATAACTGTCTATGGTTGGGTTCTTTCTCTTTTGCTTATGCATTTTTTTTCCTTTAGGCAGTTTGTTAAAATCATGTCTAGTTCTGGAGCATGTGGGATGGTGCTTCTGACCTAAGGTTGTTCTTACTGTTATTTTTTTTTAGTTTTGTCCTGGGCCCAACCTCTGCACTCCTTTCCCCCTCCAAGCCATAACTACCTCCCTTCCCCCCAGCACATGTAATGGGAATGGGAATTTGAAGATCTTCCCTGCCCCTTAATAGATCTAGGGGAGTTTGAACACCTCCCCTGATGTGAAGTAAACTCTGCTCCCTAATAGGCTGAATGTAGTCATATAGAGCCTGTGGTGGGAGGAATTTGCTGAAGGGAAGCAGAGCCCATGGGAAGCTGGTAGCCAGAGTCAGAGAGATGGTGGGAGAGAGGAGATTAAGCAAGGAGATAGAGAAGTTTGCGAGTAAATATTGATCTTGTATTGGTTTGTGGGAAGGCTAAAGGATGCCATGGCTTTCAGTGTTATTATGGCTTCTGAATATCTTTGGTACTATGATGCAATTGGCTTACTAGTTTTGGGATTGGGTTTTCTGGTGTCTAAATAAATGTTTCAGTTTTGTCCTCTATGTGGAGAGTTTGGTATATTTTGTGATCAAATGTCATGCGATACTTATAGTCACAGTATTTAGCGTGATTGTGGGTTTTGTAAATATTGCATTGGCACTACAGCATGCTATACCGGAAATGCTCTTGCTCCTTGAGGACCCTCTAGTGCTATAACCTTAAGTTCTTCCCTCTGGCCTGGAACCAAAACCAAGAACTCAACTATTCTGCAAGCACCCACAGCCAGCAGCATCTCTGCCCCACTGCTTTTGCATTCACTGGTTGTAACTGGTTCCTTCTCACCCAGGACTCCTCTCAGGGGCAAAGCTGGACCTGGCATCCCTTGGAAGCAGAGGGTCTTTCAATGTTCCCTTGCTCAAATGTCTGACCCTCCACACTGTCTGTGAGGTGAGAATTCTTGTGGCTGAGGCTGAGGCTACCTCTGAACCCAGCTGCAACTAGAGCTTCTAGTTTGATGTTTCAGTCAAGGTAATCTGGAGATGTTTACACTTCATTCAGGAGAACCACCTTCAATTTTCTCCAGTTGTTCCAGGAGGATCACTGTTCTGCCCCAACTCTTGTTTATTTTTGCTGCTCTACATTTGCTGTAAGGTGCTGTTTTGTCTTGTTTGTGGAGGAAACTGGCAGAGTTTGGAATTTTCTGATCCTCTATCTTCCCAGAATCCCCTAAGGTAGTGTCATCTTGAACTAACTACTCAAGTCAAGAAAAGTCAACAAGCATTTATTAATTGTCTACTTTGTATGAGGCATTGTTCCAAACAGCAGCAATTCAAAGAAAGGCAAAGCAAGAGCCTCTGCCTTCAAGGAGCTCATAGTCTTAATGGGAGTGACAGTATGCAAACAGCTATGTACAAAAAACTCCCAAACCTCTATACAGAATAAATTGGAAATAATCAGCAGAAGAAAGACACTAGAATTAAGGGAGACAGGGAAAGGGTTCTTGCAGAAGGTGAGATTTTAGCTGAAACTTGAAGGAAAACAAAGAAATCAGGAGATGAAGATGAGGAAGGAGAGAATTCCAGGCACAATGAATTACCAGTGAAAATGCCTGGGTCCGGATATGAAGTGTCTTGAGGAAGAAACAGCAAGAAGGCCAGTGTCACTAGATCAAATAGTACATGGAGGAAAATCAGGTGAAAGAAAACTAGAAAAGTAGAACAGAGTCAGGTTAAGTAGGGTTTTTACTTGGGGGTAATAGAAAACCAGTGGAGCTTATTGAATAAGGAAGAGGAGATAAGATAGGGAAGAAAGGAAAGTGAAACCAAAGCAAGGGTGATGGGCTGGGAGATCATACCCTTTATTCCCAATGCTTCTCAGAAGTGTCAGGTGGGGAAAATCCATTTTTGTTCCATAAAATTCAGGAGCTAGAAGATTGAACCCATTTCTAAAGCAAGTGCTATTCTTTGCCCTGGTTGCCAGCCCAAGATAAATGGTTGATTCTGGACCCTGGGTTGTTAGACCTTGGAGCATTTTGGGAACTTGAGGAATAGTGCTCAGAGTGAGAAGGAACAGAAAATCCCTAATCTGAATTTCCATGCATTAATGTGTGAACATCTGTCCCAGAAACTGTTCCTTCTACTAAGTCTTTCCTGTGTTTATGACCTGGGGGAGCCTCAAGGTCAGCTGGGGGGTGGGGGTGGGCAGATCTTTTCAATGTTAGACACCACCACAAAAACTAAAGATAACTTCACATCAGAAAGGCCATACCCCTTTGTTATGGGCACTAGAGACTCCCCAGCACATGGCAAAATGGATTAATATGGTGGGAGAGATTTCTTCCTATGAGAAGCATCAGATTTTATTTACAAAGGTTAACACTTACTGGATGAGATCATTTCCTCTGAGTCAAAAGGAAGAGCTAACAGATCAGAAAAGTCTTGATTAGATTGTATGAATCCTGGGATCATGAAGTTCTAGCTGAAAGGGGGCTTTGGATAAATCTAGTCTAGCCTCCTTCTGTTGGAAATAAAAAAACTGATACAAAAAAAGTTTAAGTCACTTGCCCAAGGTGTTTTCAGTGGGTTTAAAACATAGGTCCTCTGATGTGCAATCCCCACCCGACTCTTTATTTTGCCTTTCTAAAAAGTGAGAGTGTTTTACTTTGGGAGTTCTCTGCCTTTTAAGCATTTCCAACAGATTGAAATAAATTTAATTTTCTGGCAACAAGACGGAAGGAATGTCCTGTGACTAAAACATATTTCAGACAGGTCTACACACAACTTATTTTCCTGTTATAGATTGGGCAACAGTATAGGTTATATGAATGAGGTGAGCTAGCTTGTTCCTTTCTTCTACCAAAGCAAAGTCCTAATAATCTTTAAAATCTCTCACAATTCTAAGAGGAAAAATATAGTTGTAGAACTCCAAATAGCTATCTGGCGAAAATTAAAGCAGCTAGGTGACACAGTGGATAGAGTACTGGGCCTGGAGTCAGGAAGACTTGAGTTCAAATTTGTTCTCAGATATTTACGAGTTGTGTGACCCTGGGCAAGTCACCTAATCCTGTTTACCTCAGTTTCTTCATCTATAAAAGGAGCTAGAGAAGGAAATGACAGAGCACTCCAATATCTTTGCCAAGAAAACCCCAAATGGTGTCATGAAGAGTTGGATACAACTGAAATGACTGAACAGCAAAAAAAAGTAACTAAGCTCGTCTACAATTCAGGATGGTACAGAGTACTGAATCTGGAATTAGAGGACCTGGGTTTGAATCATAGCATTGATATTTATTAATGCTTTCATCATGGACAAGTAATTAATCTCTCTAAACTTCAGTTTCCTCATCTGAAAAATGGGAATAATAATACTTACATTAAAAAATATTTTAAGAGAACCACAGAAGTGTGAACTACTTTTATTATTGTTCAAGGTCCTCCACAACCTTTCCCCTAAATCAACCTTTCCAGCATTATATTCCACTATTCTTTTCTCTATACTCTCTGTTCCAGCTAAGCTAGATGATTATTAATTATTTCCTGAATGTGAAGAGTGACCTCCTGCCTCTGTGTCTTTTCCCATGCCATTCCCCTCACCAAGGATTTCCTTCAATCCTACCTCTACCTATTGAAATTTTACTCAACCTTCAAGGACCAGTTCAAATACCACTCTTTTTCTGACAGCAAATAAATGAAAAACATTTACTAAGAGCTATGTACGTCATGGAGAGTTGGACACAACTGAAGCAATTCAACAACCAAAAAAAGTGTCAAACTTTGTACTAGGAATAGAAATACATAAATGAAACTGTCTCTGTCTTAAAGGCACTTACATTCCAATAAGGCAAGAAAACGTATTAGGAACTGGTAGCCCCCAAATGGTGTTTTAGTCTGGGAAGTCACAGAACATAACCAAGTTGCTTCAACCAATCCCAACACTCTTCTTGTCCAACCTCATTTCACTTTATCTGATGGCTTTCACTCCTTCCAAAAAAAAATCAGGGACTTTTCTCCCAGACGTAGTTAAAAAAAAAAGCAAACAACTTATAATTTATTGATTGATTCAGTCAAGAAACTGAAGCTCTCCATAATTATTGAGGTAGAAATGTGGGGTATCCTTTTTTTTTTT
>JAQQSU010016680.1:0-10879 GCA_028627135.1 Pseudochirops cupreus | reverse complement strand
ATTATTATTATTATTATTATTATTATTAACTACATCCAACTGGAACTTGAGATACACCGGCATTGTGGTTGGGAGATCCATCCTGCCCTACCAGAAAGTCAGAGGAGTGAGGGGGGAAGACATAGGAGAGAATAGATTGGGGGAGGGGGGATACATTGGGATGGCTGTTTTGGGGCAGGGGGTAGAGGAAAGATGGGGAGAAAATTTGTAACTCAAAATTTCGTGGAAATGTACGATGTAAAATAAAATAAAATTTAAAAAAGAATCAAACAAATTCTTAACACAAATTTGGCTTTATTTTTTAAAATTTATTTATTTACTTCTAGTTTACAACATTCAGCTCCACAATCCCTTGAGTTTCAAATTTTCTCCATCTCCCTTGCCTCCCCCGTGCGTGGCACCATGTAATCAAACATATTCTGCAAATACCTTCACATTAAGCATTATTCAAGTTGTAAAGAAGGATTATAACCAATGGAGTGAGCAACAGGAAAGAAGGGACGCAGTAAAAGAAAACAAAAGAGAGAGAGCAAGTAGTTTGCTTCAATAGAGTCTGCTTCATTCAGACTGTAGTTCTTTCTCTGGATGTCGATATCTCTTTCCATCATGACTCTTTTGGAGTTGGCTTCTAAGCTTGTGCTGCTGAGACAAGCCCAGCTGATCAAAATTTGTCATCACGTATATGATGTGTCTGTAATAGGGTACAAAGTTCTCCTGGTTCTGCTCTCCTCACTCAGATTCAATTTATTTAATTCTCTCCACGTTATTATGAAGTTCATCTGCTCCCCATTTCTTGCAGCACAATAGTATTCTGTTACATTCATATACCACAACTTGTTTAGCCGTTCCCCAATTGATTGGCATCCTCTGGATTTCCAGTTCTTTGCCGCCACAAGGAGAGCTGCTAAAAATACATTTGTACGTAAAGGTCCTTTTCCCACTTCTATATTTTTGACTTTATTGTATTTTGTTCATGCAATCCTCTGCTTAGAATGCTTTGAATTCATTTCTCAACTAACTCATATCCAATATATTTTTTAAAGGCCCTTCATATCTTCTTCTCCACTCCAATCTTCAAGTGAATTTTCCTTTGTCTCAACTCCTATGACATTAAACTCATACTCCTCACACGATGTTTTCCTAAAATAATTTACAGACACTTAAAAGTCTTATCTTTCATGCAAGATTGTAAAATTCTTGAAAGAAAGTGGCAATGCTATTTATAATTTTAAGTGCAAGTTTCTATGAGGTGCTGTTCCACAGTGGAATGAGCACTGGGATTTGTAGTCAGAAGTATTAAATTACAATCTTGACTCAAACACATACTTTATTGACAGCAGCAGCAGCAGCAACATCAATAAAGCTACCATTTACAATTCTTTTAATGTTTGCAAAACTTTTTAGCATACGCTAATTAAAAAATTCATTTGACCCTCAAAGCTACCCTGTGAGATACATGCTATTATATTCTTCATTTTGCAGACAAAGAAGCTGAGGGCCAGACAGGATAAGCAACTTTTCCAGGGTAATACAGTTTTTACATGTCTATGCAAGGATCCAAACACAAGTCCTTCTTACATCAAGCCTCATGTTCTTTTACAGCCTCCACTGAATCACCCAGTGATTGTGTTGAAGGATTAAACTACCTTCCCTTTTATTTATTTATTTTTCAATCTATGGCCCCCAGCCCAGTGCCCAATCCAAAGGAAGCATTTTATACACGCATTTTAAATTGAATTGACATAGAAATGAATGGATTCCTTTCTTCCTAAATATGCTTCCTAGCACAGTGTCTTTGATGCCACAATTCAATTTTCTTCCCTAAGCATGTATTAAGTGATGTTTATACTAGACCTGGTGCTATGTCCAGGAGATATAAATACACAAATGAAGGAATTTCTGTTCTCCAGAACCTTTATTATACTGAGTGCACAGATAATCAAGCTTAGAGAAAACAAAAATACAATAGAGAGTAATTTGGGGGCATAGGTACCCAATAAATATGTGTGGGATCAGTGGAAGAATCGAGGGCTTTATTCCTTAGTGATTTTATTTTGGTTATTGCTTTTAGCCTCAGCCCCTGATTTCTCGAAAAAGCCCCTGCAAAAGATCTCTGTTGTTCAAGTTGGTGGAGATGTTACGATTGCATGTGAACCAGAGGCTTCTCCCAGAGCAGTTGTTTCTTGGAAAAAAGGCTCAGAGATGATCAGACAAAGCAAAAGGTAACTCAGACTTATTTTTTTTTTCTATCTCAAAATATTCTTTCATGAGGAAACTTCTGGCAGTTTGAGAGAACTTGATAGGTCGTTATAAATTATTCAAATACTATCCACTTATTCTTCACTTTCAACAGCATAGTCACAGGGGGAAAAATACAATATTTTACATGATGATTAAAATTACAAGCTGCTATTAATAGTAAACCCTATGTCTATAGATTCACTGCAACAAAAAAATAGTTTACTGCAATCTTTTAACACATGAGCTTGTTACGGTTTTTTAAAAATCTCTTAAGAATTTTTTTTCCAGCTCAAGGGCTTTCTAAACCTGCCATGCTGAGAAATCAGGAAGGAGAACAGTACACATAGGAGACACACTCATGCATACACACCTGGTGCTGTGATCCCTAAGTGGTCACACAGGTGCTCACTCCATGACAAAATGTATTCATCACAGGGAAAAAATGAAGATAGAGCTGAGTAGGGAATGAAAAAGTTTGCTTTCCCAAATGACAAGGACAGAACATATCCCTGAATGAATATGGGATTTTGGAAACATCGTACATTGTTCCCATTTAAATCTGACACATAAAAAAATAAGTATTAGGTAAATCTTAACATGAAACAGACTAGTTGAACTCGAATACTTAAGGATATGGAAGTGGTGGAATGGCCATTCCTGAAGGATAGTTGTTAATGGCTCAATGTCCATCTGGAAGGTGGTTTCCACCAAGATTCCCCTAGAGGTCTGTGCATTCTTATATTATTTGACAAGTTAAATAATTATGAAGGATGGATGAAGGCATACCTTAGGGAACCAGTTATCAAATCTGTAAATGGCACAAAGTCAGGAGAAAGGTATATTCAGTATCTGAATAGAAGTTAACAAGACAGAACATTGGACTACATTTACTTAGGATGTGTTAGGAATAAATGCAAAATCTTAAGTGACTTAAAAAAAGATTCCTGAATACAAATGTAAGAGGTCTGACTAGTGAAGAGTTCAACTGAAAACAATATCTGGAAGTTTTAATATGTTACAAGTTCGGTAAGAGTAACAGTGCTATGATATCCCAAGAAAGCCGATTCAATTTTATGCTGCCTTCAGAGAGACAGAAAATACAAGATTAAAAATGGATAGTTCTGTTCTATTCTGCACAGCTCAGACCACATCTAAAATATTGTGAGAGCTCCATTTTAGAAAGCACATTGATGAGATGAACTGTTCAGAGAAGGGCAACCAGAATGGTGAATGACATTGAGTTCATTGCATTTGAAGATCAATTGAATAAATTGGGCATATTTAGCCTGGAGAAGAGAAGATTTCAGGGAGGGAGTATGCTAGCTGTACTGTTCTACTTAAAGGACTGCCATACTAAAGAGAGAAACAGCTGCTAAAATGAAAAAAATGCCATATTTTGAATTGAGAATTTGAGTTGAAACCTTCTCCATAATAGATATTAGGGCTAACCCTACCTTTGACAGTCACTAGAGATTGACCTTTGCATAAGTAACTTATGTGAGCTTCTGTTTCCTAATTATTAAAAAAGATAATGATAACTTAATACCTCAAAATACTGTCTTAAAATATAGATGAGAAAATACCTGAAAAACTTTGCAAATTCTAACATGCTATATAAATGCCATTTATTGTTGTCTTCTTTGTCTTTTAAAATGAACCTTTGTTCTCGTTTTTATTATCCTAGAGAACATGTATTGGGATTGGGAAGAATACCTTCCCTCAGGTATTTAGAGCGTAGCCATGATATTGAAGAAGAGATTCATTTTGTTTAGATTGTCCCAATGGGAGAGACTTAAGAGCAATGGCTAGAAACTGCAAAGGGTGCAGAGTTACATTTGATTATAGAAAATGTTTTCTAGCAGTTACAGTCATTCCAGGGTGGGATGGAGTATCTGGGAAGAGAAAAGTGACACCACCCCAGCTGCAAAGCACCTACTTCACTACAGGCCTTCAAGAAAATCTCTAAGGCCACTTGGTTGGTCTGTTGTCCAGGTGTAGGCTAGATAAAGTGGTCTTTAAGATCTTGGCAAAGCCTGAGATTCTGGAATTGATTCTGTGACTAGATAATTTAAAACACTTTTTAACTCTGAACAGAAGGCAATATATTTTGTTTAAGAATTAATGTAACAAGTTAGCTAGTTGGCTGAAAGGAACAACTTTCAATGTTCTGAAGATACTCAGTCATGTAATGTTTTACAGATTTCCAAAACTGTGATGTGATAATTTGAAATCTTTTGTATTTATTACTGGGCTTCTAGGAAAAAAAACTCTAAAATCAGTGAAGAATTCCCTGTAATAATAGAAGAATACTCTGTGAGAGCCAATCCCAACTTTAGGTATCCTAATTCCACAGGCAATAAAGCATGTTTCTATCTATGTTTCTTACACACACACACACACACACACACACGCACGCACACACATGCCCTAATACGCATTGTCTTAATTTAAAACCTACCTGTAGGTGACACCCCATTTCATCTTTACTTCTTTAATTGCATTCCTTGAGATGGATTGATTTTATACAAACACTTGTGTGTATGTGTATTTACAGGGGTATATGTATGTGTGTTTATAAGTATGTAAATATATTTACACATAGAGAAAATGTCTACATATATACACACATATGGATATATACATAAATGTGTGTGCATGTGTGTGTATCTATAAAGACGTGAAGAGCCAATTCTCAACTTTTGTGGGAGTAATATTCCTAGAAACAGGGGAAAAGTAAAAATAACAACATGAAGAACAACAAAACAGGAATGTTCATAAATTAAACCTCTGGCAACCTCTGGTTAGGTTGGCACAACACCCAAACATTGTAATCTTTCACTAGAGATAGCTGAAAATACCTTTTTCTGCATATAATTCTTTATAATATTAATTGTGATCATATGCACTTTTTCCTACCATAGCAAGCCTGAATCAATCCATAAAATGTAGGGAAAGAAGACTAGAATGGATAGGGAGGGGCAAAGGCAGGGGCAGCAAGGTCAAAAGAACCACGAGGTGGGCAAGAGGAAACACCTACTACTGTTGTTCGTTCAGCTTGGTGGTTGAAATGTGCCTGGGAGAAAAATACATGCCTCTGGGTGAATCCTGGGTTCCCAGGGTCTGATGTCAGAACTGCAGACCGTGGAGGTTCAGCCCTGCCTTTGTGGCAGGGTGAGATGAGCCTTGTTCCTTCACTACATGCTCACGTATGTTTAGGTACAGGGGTAGTGGAGGAACACAGAATGTTCACTTGGTCCCATTAGCACCAGGTAGAGGGTGAGGAAAACCTTTTAATTGTTCCTTACTGCTCATTGATGTAAACATTCACAGTTGCTGCAGGGAAAGTAAAAATGAAGCTACCAATAAAATCACATGAACACAATTATACAAATGATGAGAACTGATATTGATATATATATATATATATATATATATACACGTGTGCATATGTATATATAGATATAGATATAGATATATGCACATTCATATACACATACAAAACATGTGTATGTGAGTATGAGTGTGTCGGAGGGGTATGAAATGTTTTTTTTTCTGTGCTTATACATGGGAACAGACCTGGGAAGCCCTGAAAATTCCATGTTTAATGATTTTTCTCAGTCATAGCCAACTTTTCATGTCCCCATTTGGGGTTTTCTTGACGAAGATATGTAAGTGCTTTGTTATTTCTGCCACCAGCTCATTTTACATGTGATGAAACGGAGGCAAATGGGGTTAAGTGACTTGTCCAGGGTCACACAACTAAGAGCCACACTTTAACTTAGGAAAATTAGTGTTCCTGACTCCAGGCCTGGCACTCTCTACTGCACCACCTAGTTGTCCCTGCTTATGACTTCTATTAACTATAAAAACTTTAATATTAATTCAATGGTCATAGAATCATATACTTAAATTCATTTAGTAGGTGATTTAAAACTAGCAATGCTGGTATTCAAAGTATTGTATGTTTTATATTTATATTAATACAATAGTATTCATTAATATGTTATAATTACTAGGCAGCTGGGTAGTACAGTGGATAGAGTGCTGGTCCTGGAGTTGGGAGGACCTAAGTTCAAATCTGGCCTCAGATTTACTAGCTTACTAGCTGTGTGACCATGGGTAAGCCACTTAAGCATGTTTACCTTATTTCCTCACCTATAAAAATTAACTGGAGAAGGAAATGGTAAACCACACCCATATCTTTGCCAGGAAACCTCCAAATGGGATCACAGAGAATCCAACACAACTGAAACAACTCAAGAACACCCTATTGGGGAAGTTAGACATGTCTATATCTCTAAAACCATAATAAGTCAGCCCAGTCTATGACTAGGAGCAGTCCTGCTGTCCTAATAATTTTCCATTTTGCCAATATTGAGATATAACTCTACCAGATCATATCTTCATAAAAAGATGCTTCAGAACTCCAGTCAGATTACCAAGAAAAACTGATTTTATTGAATTTTATTTTACAAATGAGAGAACTGAGTCCCAAAAAGTTAAAATGACTTATCCAAGGTAAACCATGTAATAAATGGTGAATGTGAGTTTTGAACTCTAAATGCAGCGTCCTTTCCAGTGTACCCTGCTACTTCACAAAATATAATGAAATTCTGGAAGAGGCAATCATGCAATGGTTTATTATATCAACAATTCCTGAAAAGTACCTGAGAACTCCTCAGAACACTGGGATAACTAAGAAACCCTCTCTGTGCCAGAGACCTTTTTTGAATGACTATTTATTTTACATTAGACTTTGGCACCTTTCATGAATAAAATTCATGAATGCTCTGGGATTATATTTTGTTCAATATCTTTGATTAGGTGAATAAATTTCTTCAATTGTCTGATTTGCTTCTCTCAAATACTAATCCCTGAAATTGTTAGGGATATGAGAATTAGCTTTTCAACCCTGAGATATGAATACATGGTAAGATCCTTCGTGTGAAGTTTATTCATTTGAGTTTCATTAATACTCCTTCTATGATTCTATGTGGGTAGCAAACATGCTTATTGGAAATCATTTTGAATTGTTTTATCATCCTCAAACTAGGTAACATTTCTCCAGCCCTCAGATGAAGTGTGGAAGATTGGTTATAATGGGGTAGAAGGAGGAATTTTCTTCAGATCAAAGACTTTCAGAGAAGTAGGATAAAACCACCTTTGCTTTAATATTCCCTAAATGCAAAACACGTGTATAATGGATAACTATGTATCTGCTTCCTTCTACCTACATGAAATTCATATAATTAAACATAAAAATGTGTATTTCTCTAAATTCTTTAAGAAACCTTTTTTGTTCTTCAATTCAGTCTGTATGTGTTAATAGAGGCAGGGATTTTTTTTTTCAATTGAATAAACATTTATCAATGGAAAGAGTGCTAGCCATAGTCAGAAAAGATCTAGGTTCAAATCTTGGTTCTAATTACTACTAGTAATGTACATATGGGTAAGACAACTTCTCTGAATGTCAGATTCCTCATTTATAGAAGTAAAATGAAAATTTATCTCAAAAGATTATTATGAAGATTTAATGAAAGATGCAGTGGATAGTTTGTTGAATTTGGGTAGATTTTCTTTATAATCCCATCATAGACACCTAAGTAATCCCTGGAAAGTTACATAAACATTCTGAGCCTTAGTACTCTAATATGCCAAATGAGTTAATAGCCATGCCTGTCTCATGTTGCTATAAGAATTAAAATGACACTACTTTTAAAATGTCTTACAAGCTTTAAATATCAGATATCATTATTGTAACATACATAAAGTGTTTGGCAAACATAAAAAGAGTATATAAATGGTAAATAATTTTCTTAGGTTCACAATGCAGCCCAACGGATTTACATGGTGCTACCTCTCTGTCTCTCTGTCTCTCTCTGTCTCTGTCTCTGTCGCTGTCGCTGTCTCTGTCTCTGTCTCTCTTTCCTAATTTCTCTTTGTTCTACATAAATACATACATATGTCCCATAGTGAGCAAAAAGTTATTTGACTCAGAGATTCCCAGTAAAGTCTTGAAAAAAATCATATTTAATCTAGCAATTTATAATTTAGCATGGTACTGTAGCACAGTACTTTGGTCAACTCTAGCAAACAGTCGGCACTTTTTCCTCTAAGGAAACAGTGTTATTCCCTTTCTCTCAGAATGTTATGTCTCTTCTCAAAAATACTTTTAACTGAGTGGCTGTTTTTCCCTCATATTTGTTTACATTTCTCCTAGGGCTGCTTTTTTCTGCTTCTAACACAAAATATTTTTTTTTCTTTTTGAATAAATCGTTCAGATAAGAAAAGAGCTGCACCTCATAATAGGATGATAAAATTATAAAGAATAGAAAATGTCCTTTAAAATAATTTGGTCTAACTCCATCACTTTTTAGTTGAATAAAATGAGACTTAGAAATATTAAATGTCTTGACATTATCATCCATAGGAAGTATAAGAGCTTTTTACTACACCCTTTTACTACAAATTTTAAAATATTTAGTTAGCAAGGAATAATGGTTAACTAGCTCTCTGGATTTGGAGACGTGATGACCCACCTTCAATTTTTGGTCTATTATTATTATTACTCAATAAATGCTATGAGTTATTATAATAAAAAAAACTATTAGAAAACATTAGACTGCTAATGTTAACATCATGTTGGTACAATCTTGCTATTTCAATAGAACACAGAGCCTTGTGTCTTTTCAGGAATTTTTTTTTTCTTTTGGCTTTCTCTTACCCTGATCACCATCTCTACTGACTCCTTAAATATATACATAGCTTATTCTCTGTATTGTAGACTTCTGGGTCATGAAAGTGAAAGGGCATTCATTTATATTCTGTTACAGTCACTTTATTAAAAGAGACAGAGCTAATCAATAAAACCAGACCTACTGCACACAGCATAATGTTTGATAATATAAACTCTCGATGCTTTTGTTTTATCTTCTAATTCTATATCTTTCTAACAGCTCTTAGTTTGACTGGGAATAAATGGGCAAAATGATTTTTGTTGTTGTTCTCTTTAATAAATTTTATTTTTTTTAATGCAAAGATATTATAAGACTATGAATACATAATGGATATAGAATTGGTAGCAAATGAATACTACAATTGATAGTTTACTATGAAAAATGTAAAAGGAAGTTAGGATCTCTGTGTAATAATGGTGGCTGTGTAGTATGGTGAAAAGAATAATGGACCTACCACAAAGTCCAAAGTACCCAAGTCCAAGATAGATTTGACTTTGAGTTCCTATTCAATAAGACTTTAATCACTTTATCCCCAAAATGAGCATGATAACAATATGTATAGTAGTTATATAACAGGACTTTTGTGAGGATAAAAAATAATAATATATTTGAAAGGCATTCTAAAGGTTTTTTCCTTTATTTTTTGTCTTTATTAATTTGTTCATTTACTTTTAGTTTACAAGATTCAGTTCCACAATCCCTTGAGTTTCATATTTTCTCCTTCTCCCTCTCCTTCCCATCCACCTATGGCAGCATGCAATCAAGTACAGGATCTGCAAATACTTTCATATTAGACATTAGTTAGGTTACAAAGAAGGATTGTAATGGATGGAGTGAATGATGGGAAAGAGGAAATGAAATCAAACAAGAAAAAGAGAGAAACCAGATAGTTTGCTTCAATCTGCATTCAAACTCTGTTCTTTCTAGTTCTTTCTCTGAATGTAGACATCTCTCTCCATCATAAATCTTTTGGAGTTGTCTTATAACCCTGCATTGCTGAGGAGAGTACAATATATCAAAGTTGGTCATCACATAAATGTTGTGTCTGTATTTGCATACGAATTTCTCCTGGTTATGCTCTTCTCACTCAGCATCAGTTTGTATAAGCCTCTCCAGGTAAATATGAAGTCCATCTGCTCCTCATTTCTTATAGCACAATGGTATTCCATTACATTCATATACCACAACTTATTTAGCCATTCCCCAATTGATGAGCATCCCCTTAATTTCCAATTCTTTGCCACCACAAAAAGAACTGCTACAAATATTTTTGTACATATGGGTCTTCCTCCCTCTTCTATGATCTCTTTAGGATACAACCCTAGAAGTGGTATTTCTGGGTCAAAAGGTAGGAAATTATTTATAGCCCTCTGGGAAAAGTTCCAGATTGCTCTTCAGAATGGTTGAATCAGTTCACAACTCCACCAACAATGCATTAGTGTTACAATTTTTCCACATCCTCTCCAGCAGTTGCCATTTTTCTATTTTGTCATCTTAGCCAATCTGACTGGTGAGATGTGGTACTCCAGAGTTGTTTTGATTTGCATTTCTCTAATCAATAGTGATTTAGTCCATTTTTATATGCTTATAGATATCTTTAATTTCTTCCTTTGAAAACTGCCTGTTCATATCATTTGACCATTTATCAATTGGGCAATGGCTTGTATTCTTATAGCTTTGACTCAATTTTCTTTATATTTTAGAAATGAGGCCTTTATCAGAGGCACTGGTTGTAAAAATTCTTTCCCAATTTTCCACTTCTCTCTTAATCTTGGTTACATTGGTTTTGTTTGTACAGAAACTGTTCAATTTAATGTAATCAAAATTATCCATTTCACATTTTTATAATGTTCTCTAATTCTTGTTTGGTCATAAAGTCTTCCCTTCTCCATAAATCTGAC
>JAQQSU010001668.1:0-14916 GCA_028627135.1 Pseudochirops cupreus | reverse complement strand
TGCTGACTCTCTTTTCATGATTTTCCTGCAATTTCTCTTCCCAATTTTTCTTCCACTTCCCTTATTTGGTTTTGAAAATCTTTCTTCAGCTCATCTCTAGCTTTAAGGCATTCTTCATGGTTATTGGAGGCCCCTGGTGGGGGTGCTCTGGCTGCGCTCTCCTCCTCCCTCTCTCTCCCATGATCTTTCTTTTCCCCAAAGAAGGAATCAAGGGTTCGGGAGCTGTTCTTACTTTGCTTCTTATGCTTATTCTTACTCATGGTTCTTCAGACCGTGATTTTTTTTTTAATCTCTGTGGGGCTCTGCTTCCAGAAGGGAAAGCTCTGTCCCAAATCGCTGGGGTCCTCCCGGCTGCCGTAGCTGTCAGGAAGATGCTGGGAGTCTTCCTAAATACTTCCGGCAGACTGGATAATAAAGACTCCAAGACCAAGGCCCAAGACAGCAATTCAGATCCAGGCCGCAACGCGAGAGCACTGGCCTGAAAACAATCGCTAAGTCCCCCTGCTGTCTACAGGCCGTGGGCGGGAAGCTACAAAGCAGAGGCGGGTGCAAAACCTCTGCCTTTCGCTTTTCCTCTCTGGAGGCCTTTCGCTGGACTGCTTATGTCCCTCTTTTGCAATCCCCACTCGCAGCTGCTGCTAATCCGCTTACCTGAGAGGCTGGTCCACTCCTCCCGTCCAGTCGCCCCCGGGGCACAGCCACGGCTTCAGGGCAGGCTGGTTTCGGTTGGCAGTGCTGATATGGTTCCTCGTAGCTGAGCTGACTTTAGTGGGAAGTATCTTTGTGTACGTTTTGGAGTTCTAGGATCGGTTTAGAGTCCTGTTTTATGGGTATTTGGGGGTGGCTATGTGAGAGCTGCAATATGTTGCTGCTGCTATGCCGCCATCTTGGCTCCGCCCCCGATTATTATTGTTATCTATATCCCTTTTGCCCTGGCTCAACTGAATCAGGTTCAGTTCTGGTGGATCCTGACTCCAGAGAAAGATCAAGTTTTTCTTGCTTTTCTTTCCTGAACGTCCCTCAGTTAGAACTGCTCCAGGATAATCTCCCAATATGGCTCATATAGAGAGACCCCATGTCTAAGTTTTTCACCAAACATGTAGCCCTTGGGCCACATGCAGCACACCAAAGATTTCAGTAAGCCTGTCAAAAATGCAGAGGAAAACATCCTTTGTACATAGAGGAAATCCTTTGGCATTCTGCAAGGTGGCTATAAGCAACCGTCTGGCCTCAGGCTGAGCAGACCTACACCAAAGGGAATTTAATGGTGCCTCTTCTAGAAAAGATAACCAATGGTAGATATCAAATAGCAGGCCACTATTTCATCTACCACAAGAAGAAGAGCTTTAAACATCAAAAAGGAGGAAATAAAATTTCAAAAGCATGCATTAAATAATTGTTAAATCATGGAAGAGTAACCAGTCACCTATTATTCTCTTCCAGGAGGTAAAGAAAATTCTGTAGGGACTTCTGAACAGCCATTTCATTTTCACCAATCACCCATGGTGTTTACACCATGCTCAAATCTGGATGTCCCGGCAAATTGGGGTATGCCTTCAGTCTTCAGGTTTTTTTTTTATTTTTCTTTTAGATGTAATATTATTGTGTTTGTCTTCTTCTCTGAGAAATCCCTGTGGAAATTATCTCCTGCTGGACAGCCAGGCCCCTGACTGAAGTAAAGAAAGTCCCAGATTCTCAAAATCATGAGGAAGCCACAAAGGCTAAAACCTCCATCTCAGGATCATTTTTTGGTTATTATGTATCAGGAAAATAAACAGTCAGGGACTTGAGATGTAATTTCAAGTTAGGCAAGTAGTTTTTGTTTTTTTAATTCCATGCAATTCTGGGAGGGAAGAATAGAGACATGTACTACCTCACAAGTAGTCAAAAAAAAGTTAGCATTTGTTATAGCATAAAAGGGAAATTACCTTGAAAAGAAATATTATTTTCTCTCACTCTTTCAATGAGATATTTATGAAGTGCTTTACAAACATTAAAGCATTACATAAATAAAAGCAATTATTCATAGTATTAGTATGTGCCAGGTACATTAAACTAAAGAATGGAACCATCCCTATTCCAAAGAAATTTCAAGGAGAAAGCAGGATTCACTCGTGATGATGAGATCATTAGATCATAAATAATAGAATCATAGATTTAGAGCTAGAAGGGATAAAAGTCAACTACTCCAATATTTTCATCTTACAGGTGGGGAAAATGAGGCAAGTGATTTTATGTGACTACTAAAGTCATACTCATAGTAAATGATAAGAGTCAAGATATAAGTTTCCTAACTTCAAGTTCAATATTTTTCCACTGTGCTATTCTAGAAACTCTTCTTTAGGGACATCATGAAGAAGAAGAAGCTCCTAGATGAGATATGTAGCCTCCCAAAACACTTTTACTTAATCTTTCTGACAGAAAAAGTAAGTATGTGAAGAATGCCTATTGTCCAGATTATGGTATAAAGTTAGATGGATGATCTATAGCTCTCAGATATCCATAAATATATCTTGGACTCTGCAAACAGATAATAAATTAATAAGAATGAGGAGTGTAGGAGGGATAAACTTTGGAAAACTGTTCATGTAATCATCATAAACTTCTCCCTTAAACAATAACATAATTTATTTTAGTACCAACATTCTACTCAAAGTGTTGTATGTCCACAAATTTTGGAATATTATAAATATCTAAAGAACAAAAAAAAAACTAACAATTGAGTGACATGTGGTAGATATGATTAGGCTATATGGACTACTTTAAAGACAAAGAATTATGAAGGAAAAGGTAGTAAATGATGTCATTAAAGAAATAAGCACATGGCTCCAGGTTACATAAACTACAAGATAGCAGATTAGACATTTTCTCTGATCCCCATGACCTCTCAAACCTCTCCAAAGAGAAATTATGGATAAAAGGTAAAGCAATTTTAGCTATTTCCATGGTCTAGGAAACCAAACTTTCAAAAGAAGGTTAAAAAAAAAAACTTCAGGAATGAATGCTCACTGATCTTGAATTCACTCAGCAAGTCTACACCAGCACGACACAGGCTTATATCAGAATTCATCCTTTCTTTATGGTCTTCCCTCTCTGTCTTCAGTGCTGTAGAAAACTATATTCTAAATATATATATATCAAACTATATTCTAATGTATGTATATATAATTATATTCTAATATACATATATAAAAACTATATATGTAACTATGTATAAAAACTATATATATGGCTGTGGGTGTTTCCTTGAGCCTTAACAGCCAGCTTGACAACAGCTCTTTAGGAATAAAGGTCTTCCAGGGACTGAAACAAGGAAGAACCAAGTTGACAAAGCTCTGAACTGCTGGCAGACTCTGAACTGCCCTAGCTGGACCAAAAAACAGCAACCAAGGAAGTGGGAAAGTTCACAAAGATAGGGCACTGTGTGTGGGAGGAGCTTTGGAATACTCCATTAAGTCTAAGAGAAAAGCACTGCATCCAGCTGGAGCCAGTTCTGACCACCCAAAATTTGATTCAGTCAGAGACTTAGTCTAGTTATATTGGAATTGCCCAGTGTGAGGAAATATTTGAAATGCTTTGAAATACAGCCCCAAACAAAATCACAATCAGAGGGCAGGAATCATAAATGGGCAATAAGGAAAATAAAGGGGAGAAGGGAACTGAAAGTACCAAAGCACAAGTAGAAGAAATCTCAGACTTTGAATGTACACAGATAAATCAACATGAAAAACAGTAATAACAGGAAGAAATATGGCCTCTAAGTCTGGTAAACTAGTTCAGAGCTCTATACATAAATACTGCAAAATGAAGGAAAATGATCCAACACTTTATCATCATATTTAGAATATTTAGGAAAGACTGAATATTTAGGAAAACATGGAGTCATGAGATGCTGTTCCTGAGGGGATTAAAAGAGAAATAAGAATTCTGAGAGCTGAATTTACGTCCCAAGCAAAATTAATGAGCAAAATAGAAAAACTGTAATTTGCAGTGGCAAGCCTCACCAGAGAAACAAAAGAAGAATAGATTGGGATCTTACATACACAGAAGGAAAAACAATCTAAAGGAAAAGAAGCAAAAATCAAGAACACTAAAAGAAAACATGCTCATTATGCAACCAAAGTATATAGATCTTGAAAACAGGCTGCATAGAGACAACCTAAGGATTATAGGTCTCCCAGAAAAAAAGTGCGGGGAGGAACCTTACCAGTACAATGAATGAAAAAAAAAATAGAAGAGAATTACCCAGTGCTTTTGAATATAGAAAACAAAATACCAGTTGAAAAATTCACAAAATGTCACCAGAAAAACAATCAAATCTCAAACTCCAAGATACACAATGGAGAATTTAACAGTTCAATTCAGAAACAAGTCACGCAATTCATCATGAGAATCTTCTAATTCAAAGGAATGCTCATTCAAATAACTGACATTTTTTTTTAAGTGAGGCACATTGGAAAAGGGAAATATATCAAGTAAACTCAATAAAGCAGTGGCAGAAAGTACCTAGAGGGCAGAGCATAGAATAGATAACTTGGAAAAATTGATTGTACGAAGAATAGAGGTGAGGGCGGGAAGGAAAAACTGAAAGATTGTAGTGGTTTTTTACATACACACACACACACATTTTCTGTACTATATGGAATTAAAAAAAAACTGACCATGTACTAGGGCATAGAAATATTATAAACAAATATAAAAAGGCAGAAATCAATATATCCTTAATAGTCTATAATGCAATAACAATATAAACCGATTCAAGAACCACAAACAAAAGACACAGATCCAAATGGAGGCTTAAAAAGGAAATCTTAAACAATTAATGTGCTAAAAAATAAATCTCGATAAACCCAACGACCCCACTTTTGGGGATAAGAACTCACTATTAGACAAAAACTGCTGAGAAAACTGGAATATAGTATGGCAGAAACTGGGCATAGACCATTATCTAACACCGTATACCAAAATCAAGTCTAAATGGGTGCAAGATCTAGGTATAAAGACTGATACTATAAGCAATCTGGGGAAGCAAGGAATAGTTTATCTGTCAGATTTATGGAGAAGAGAAGACTTTATGACCAAAAAAGAGTTAGAGAACATTATAAAATGCAAAATGTATAATCTTGATTACATTAAATTAGAAAGTTTCTGCACAAACCAAGCCAATGTAACCAATATTAAGAGGGAAGTGGGAAATTGGGAAAGAATTTTTTACAACCAGTGTCTCTGATAAAGGCCTCATTTCTAAAATATATAGGCAACTGAGCCAAATCTATAAGACTACAAGTCATTCCCCAATTGACAAATGGTCAAAGGACATGAACAGGCAATTTTCAGAGGTAGAAATTAAAGATATCTATAAGCATATGAAAAAATGCTCTAAATCACTATTGATTCGAGAAACACAAATCAAAACAACTCTGAGGCAGCACATCCCACCAGTCAGATTGGCTAAGATGACAAAACAGGAAAATGACAAATGCTGCAGATGATGTGGAAAAATTGGAACACTAATACATCATTGGTGGAGTTGTGAACTGATTCAACCATTCTGGAGGGCAATCTGGAACTATGCCCAAAGTGTTATAAATAACTGCATACCCTTTGACCCAGCAATACCACTTCTAGGGTTGTATCCCAAAGAGATCACAGAAGTGGGAGGAAGACCCATATGTACAAAAATATTTATTTGCAGCTCTCTTTGTGGTGCAAAAAATTGGAAATTAAGGGGATGCCCATCAATTGGGGAACAGCTAAACAAACTGTGGTATATGAATGTAATGGAATACTATTGTGCTATAAGAAATGAGGAGCAGATGGACTTCATACCTACCTGAAGAGGGTTATACAAACTGATGCTAAGTGAGAAGAGCAGAACCAGGAGAAATTTGTTTAAATGAGTTTAAATGCAGACTGAAGCAAACTACATGCTCTCTTTCTTTTCCATGTTTGGTTTTGTTTCCTCTTTCCCATTGTTCATTCCAATGGTTACAACCCTTCTTTACCACCAGACTAATGTCTAATGTGAAAGTATTTGCAGATCCTATACTTGATTGCATGCCACCATTGGGGGAGGGGGGAAGAGGGGTGGAGGACAGAGGGGAGAAACTTTGAAACTCAAGGGATTATGGAACTGAATCTTGTAAACTAAAAGTAAACAAAGAAATCAATTAAAAAAAATTACTTAAAAAAAGAATAAATCTTGGAAAAATCAATAACTATGCAAAAGAAAATTGTAATGATGAAACATACCAAAATCTCTGGGATGAAGCTAAAGTAAGGGAAAAATTAATATCCTTTCAATCATTCATTATGAAAACAGAAAAAGAGAAGATTAATAAATTGGATATGTATTTAAAAAAGATAGACTCAACAAAACCAATCTAAAATAAGCACAAAATAACGTGTATTAAAATTAGATGGGAAAGAGATAAATCGAAAACAAAAAAACTATAGAACTAATAAATGATATTAAAAGTCATTTTCTGAAAAAAAAAATTACTAAACCCTTGGCTAACCTGATTAAAAATAAGGGAGCAGAAAATCAAGTCATTTTTAAAAAATGTACAAGGTGAAATTGCAGCAAAACCAGAATAAATATAAAAATATTATCAAAAATATTGTCAAAAATAAAAAAATTATCAAAAATATTGTGCACATTTATATGCTAACAAAACAGAACATGAAAAATAGAGTACTATCTTGAAAAATACGAAATAATTAAATTATCAGAAGATCAGATAGAATTCTTAAATAATTGAATCTTAGAAAAAGAAATAGATATAACTGTAAAGCAATGAGCAAAGGGGTCAGAGAACCCTTGTGCCTATTGAATTCATAGGAGAATTTTATCCAAATCTTAAAGAATATTTAGGCTCAACATGTCACAAATTTCAGCGAGGAAATTTGCATGACTGCTGCCTGTACAGTGTCTATTTGGTACATAAATTTAAAAGAGCACCTCTCAACAGCATTCAATTGAAATAAAATAAGAGTTTCATTAGCACAGACCACACAGTCATCTGACACTTTAGTATTTGCACTAATAACCAGGGATACTAACAGCAGTATCTGTATGGAATGAAGTTCAGAATCACAGGGGGGAAGTGATGAGTCTTAGGGGAGGTGAGGATAGATTTTACCAATCTGAAAAATAAACAAAGTCTTTCAGAAAGGTACCTGAAATCTTCCTTCTAGATGGTTCAGTGCTCATGGGCTCAAGCTAGTCCTTAGTCCTTAAATGTCCTCTGTGTCACTGACTTGTAATGCATAGGTGAGGAGAATAAAAGAATACTCTTCTTCCAAAATCTATCTTCTAACTTGATCTCAAATTTTGTCACCTTCAATTAAATTCTAAAACAAATTGAAAATGAGATTTCTCTCTTAGTTTGTGAAGTTGGCCAAGAAATTCACTGACAAATTCAATCAATATAAATCAACAAATTAGATAATTCAACCCTGATAATGCCTATCCTTTATTTTTTTTTCCTTTTTATGGGGTTTTTGAAGATAAATTTTTTTTTTGCTTAACTATTACAATCCTCCCTGCATTCCCAAAAAAAGTATCAGAGTTTGGTATTTCACTGAGGAAAATCCATTGGTGTACACAAATCATGCGACAGGCGTTAAGATAAAGAACACTGGATTTGAAAAGAATATAGGACTTATTCCTAACTCTATCATGTATTACTTGTTTTACCTTAAGAGAGACTTTATATGTCTGGGCCTCATTTTTCACAACTAGATTATATAAATGTACAGGTTCCTTTCAAGTCTAGGCAGACATGTGGATATCCAATACCAAGTGTCTGGGTATGAGGGAAGGGTTGCACTTCTTTCCTTTTAATTTATAAAGGGTTACAATAAGGCTACTTTTAGAATACTGCTTCAAGTATTCATCATACTTGTAACAGTCAATATTTTTCTGCCAAATTCTTTGCTCTGGTCAGGATGGCATATGTTCTCTGAATTCTGAGCTGGAAGTGTGAAAATTCAATTTCCCTTCTCTCTCTCCACCCAAGGAGAAGCAGGCGGGAGATTTTCTCCTCAAGGAAGGACTGTTGCAATCCATGTTGCTGGAATATGCAGAAGATTTTTAACTTATTTAAGTTACATATCAAGAGCTACTTGAATTAAAGTTTAGAACTAAGGAGGACTCCAGTCTATAATGACATATAAATAGAATAAATAGAATTTCTGTTCACCTCTACCACTAGAAATTATTGGGAATATTATACATTAATTTTGATATCAGGAAAATTCTCTCTGGGCATTCTGGGGAAAAAGATGTCCAGTTGGCCACATAATTATCTTAATGCTCTCAGTTAATATCTCTGGGGAGGAAAGAGCCAGCTGCCCAGTTTAAGGTTCTGGGCAAAATGCTACATCCTCTGGTGAGTAATATTCCAAGGCAGTTCATTGTCTGGAACTCTCAAAATAACCCCATTTTGCACATGACTGATATTACTGCTCCCAAATGGAAACTCTTATTTAGCAACCCTGATTTTCTAAAGCTTCTGCATTCTGTTTCAGATCCCAAAGTTTGAGCAAAGTAGACACAAAGAAGTTCATGTTTTAGCTTTCCTTGACTGAGCATATGGCCATGGTTTTCTGAATTATGCTTTTTTTAGGTCTATTATATTCCTAGATAATGTACAATTTGTTTTTTCTCCCCATAGGCCTGATAATTTTTGTATACAAGCTATTTTGCCTTTATTTATAAGGCATACAATGCTTTGTAAATATTTTCCTTCTCATAACCTCTTCTAAACTACACACACACACACATACACACACACACACACAATAAATGTGTCTATGTATAACAAGAAAGACACACACAAAGAAATGCAAAGACTTTAAATATATACACATTTAAAGTCTATTTTCTCCTTCTTTAGAGACTATTTCAAACAGAATTAAAAACAAAAACAAAAACAAAATCTCAGCTTATTTGCCTCATTTATGATGAAAACCTTCTTACTTGTGTTAAATTAAGACCATCACAAAACAGGCACAGACTTGACTCTCACAGGATGAAATTCCATACTTGTAGAGCTACCAGGGTGACCATTTGGCCTACTCTGTATGCCTGACACATCTCTCTGGAATAATAAACAACAATAAAGGTAAGAGTAATGACTCCTCTTAAAGTCCAATTCATTATCCATGGAGTGGAGAGGTGGGAAAGGAGTGGAAAATAGGGAAATATCAACTAGTATATACAGTAGAGATTTTGTGTAACTTGAGACCTATGGTAGATTTGAAGGTATGACAGGAACCATAAATTGATGGGAAATGCTGCAACATTCCATATGGTTGCAACATCCTGGTCGGTGTGGTAGCAATAGCTTTAAAAGTAAAAAGAAAAGAAAGAGTGGGATTAAATTTCAGGCTGGCTCTAATCAAAAGTGTCATGATAAAGAGCTTAATCTGGAAGACACCACAAGAACATCAGAACAAATCAGAAATGGCAACACCACATTTTCTAGAAATGCTTCAGCGCAAATGGTGCTACCCATTGATGTTGGAAAATTGCAAATGTGCACAAAAAATTGTGAAAATGGATATTTTTGCTATGTTTTAGTAATGTCTCATGACAAAATTGGAAACAGAAACCACCAGGCTACACATTAAAGTTCCATACTGCTTTTTGCTGTCAATAGCCTTAACTTCAAATTATACAATATAGGTGACCAGTGTGGAGCTATGATAACTGCATCCTTTAGCCTAGATGATGTAAAATAAAAGAGGAAATCAAGGTGCTCTCAAAATATGAAGAGAGAAAAATTAAAGAACCTTAGGTCATTGAACATCTTCACTCAATGTCTTTTTGTGGCTAGCAGCATGAACTAAACTAGCAGAGTAATTGTAACAAAACAAAGCAATCAAAAAAATCTTTTATCTTTTATAGTCATCATGATTGAACATATTCTTCCATGGCTTTCGTAAGAAATTGTTTTTAAAAATGTCCGAACTATTGCCATATATGTGGCAGTCATTGCTGAAGCAGGAACCAAGGGACAAAAAGTAGAGTGATCAAGGATTGATTCTAAATGCAGGTGTCCAACGCCATCAGCACAGAAGCATTTTGATATATCTATTAAAAATCCACAAGAAAATGCTGAAAAATTATAACAATATCTAATTAATATGCATAGTAGAAAACATGAATGTCATATTGCCCAAAAAGCAAAAACAAGTAAATAAATATATGATAAGGAATCCAGAAGAAAGAAGTTTACCAGAAATTATATAATCTTTTAATCAGTAACTAAAAGTAAAGTCAAAAGTTTAAGCCTATACACAGAGTAAAAAAATACAAAGAATATAAGTACTTCAATGGCAACCAAAAGCTTCACTACAAAGACTTAAGTCATAAAGAAATCAGAGGTGAAGGAGAATCCATGATGAAGAAGAATATGGAAATCATCTATTTATCTGCATGGTTACAAGAAGACCAATATAAGAAAAATGTAAATCGAGTCAAATGAGAAAAAGAAATTCTAACAGCAATTAATATATTGAATGACAGAATGGTTATATCAAAATGGGTGATAAACTCTAGCCTGTCAGCAGAACTGGAAAGTGGCAGAGCCAGATAAGATCCATAATTATTCATTTAAACACTTGACAATGTAGTGTCACATGAATAAGGCACAAAATGATTTAGCAACTCTGGATGTATTACGCTAGCATATTGTATATTTGTATATGTCTAGTCTCCCAAACAGATATGTCCAAGAAGCTCCAAATGAGTTTTCCTACTTTATTTTTTTCTTTTTTTAATCTTAAACTTAAATTTCAAAATTTATATTCAAATGAAGGCTTTAAATGGAAATGTAATTTGAAAAAAAAAGAAGCAGGTCTGGAATCACTACTTTCTAAAAATACCATAAGCTCTTTTCTCACATATTATCAATGCTTAGGAAAGAACTTCTAATCTGCTTGGTATTGAGGTTTTACACTCAAAACACAACCTCTGAAAGAGACTGCCTGTCACTTTTTGAGTAGTTATCAAGATAAAATTATAATAGTACAGATGGAAACCAGTTGATATGGTAAAATACTATACTGAATACATCTCTTTTTTTTACATCTATAAAATGGCTTTAAACAATACTCAGGTTATTCATCTGAGACAGAAAACATAACTGATGAGTTTTAAGTGAATGATTATTAATCAATCAATCAATGAACATTTATGAAGAACCTAATTTGTGCCAGACACATGTATGGCATGTTCTTTTATTGGCACTGAAGGATCGAGCACTCAAAGTTTCACTTGCATTAGCAGAGTATTGAGCATGTTGAGTTTTAATGAAATTCTTTTAAATTATTTTAAAAGGCTATTTTCATATCTTTTGATGTTAGTAGAAGTCAATTTTGATTCATTCTCTTGCTAAAAGATTATATGAGGGATTTTACTTTAAAAGATAGAGCACAGATATCCTTTGCCTGCCACCAATCTAACACATGGAACTTTGGAAGTCAGTTTCTAATAAGATGGTCCAGGATTTGGGATATGCAGTGATGAAAAACTCATTGGCTTTAGAGCCAAAAGAGACAGTAATCCAGGAGATGTTGAATTTGAACTAAATGTTCATGGAAAAGGCTGGAGAGGGGTGGGAGGAGCCAAGATGGTGGAGTAAAGGCAGGAACTCACCTGAACTCTCCATCAAACCCTTCCAAATACCTTTAAAAATGACTCTAAACAAATTCTAGAGCAGTAGAACTCATAACAAAATATGAAGTGAAACAAATTTCTAGTCCAAGACAACTTGGAAGGTCAGCAGGGAAGGTCTGTTGTACCAGGATGAGAAACGAACTCAGTTTAGCACAGGACATACCAGCACAGACAGTGCCCCCAGCAAACCCTGAGCAGGCCTCAGGGTGACTGAATCACTGGCAACATCGGCAGTTTCCAGACCTTTCAACCCACAGACAGCAAAGACACCTTGGAAGGTCAGGAGGAAGGGTCTCTCAAACCTGGGTGAGAGTGGAGCCCAGTCCAGTGCAGGCTGCACCAGCTGGGCCCTGATCCCAGAAAACTAGGAGCAGGTGTTGGGAGTGACTAGATTGGCAGCAGCAGTGATAGCATCTTCTTCCAGAGCTCTCAGCCCTCAGACCACAAGAGTATCCAACAACTGGTCAGAAGTCATCTTTTTGCTAGCACTGAGGCAGGACTCTGTTGCTTTGCCCACACTGAGATCTGAGTCACAGTCCTGGGTGGCAGTCCTAGGGTAGGGAGGAGCACTAGCATACAGAGTTTGTGGCCTCAGGGTAAGGGTAACATGCTTCACAGTTTCAGGGCAGAAAAGAGTGCTTGTGATCACTCACAGACAAGAGCACAGATCAGGAGAATAGTAAACACCTCTCTTTAGATCATACCACCTTGGAAGAACTGAAAACTTACAGGTCCCTAGAAGCATCTCTAGAAACAGCTGCACAAAACACCTGACACTGGTGTTATTGCACCCTCCACCTTGCAAGCAGAACCCTACTTTAGCAAAGAGTTAAAAAATCAAGTAGTAGACTGGGAAAGTGAGCAAACAATGGGGAAACAAACCTCTGAATATAGAAAGTTACTATGGTGATGAGAAAGATCAAAACACATATTCAGAAGAAGACAACAACGTCAAAGTTCCTACATCCAAAGCCCGCAAGAAAAATATGAATTGGTCTCAGACCATGGAAGAGCTCAAAAAGGATTCTGGAAATCAAGAAAGAGAAGTAGAGGAAAAATTGAGAAGAGAAATGAGAGTGATGCAAGAAAATCATGAAAAATGAGTTAATAGTTTCATGGAGACACAAAAAGAAAATACTGAAGAAAATAACACCTTAGAAACAGACTAGGCCAATGGCAAAAGAAGTTCAAAAAGTCAATGAGAAGAATGCCTTAAAAAGCAGAATTAGCCACATGGAAAATGAGATGCAAAAGCTCATTGAAGAAAATAATTAAAAATTAGAATGGAGCAAATGGAATATAATAACTTTATGAGAAATCAAGAAATTATAAAACAAAACCAAAAGAATGAGAAAATAGAAGACAATGTGATATATCTGATTGAAAAAAAAACAACTAGCCTTGAAAATAGACACAGGAGAGATAATTTAAAAATTACCTGAACACTATGATCAAAAAAAGAGACAAGACATCATTTCTCAAGAATTTATCAAGGAAAACTGCCTTGGTATTCTAGAACAAGGGGGTAAAATAGAAATTGAAAGAATCCACTGATCACTTTCTGAAAGAGATTCCAAAATAAAAATTGCCAAGAATATCATAGCCAAATTCCAGAGTTCCCAGGTCAAGGAGAAAATACTGCAAGCAACCAGAAAGAAATAATTCAAGTATTATGGAGCCACAGCCAGGATAACATAATAGCTTCTACATCAAAGGTGATTGTTAAAAATTGATTTTACATATAACTGGAGAAAAATGAAAAATAAAATACTAAAAAAAAAAAAGAGAGATAAAGCACAAAAAAGATTAGAGAAGACCATCTCTTTTTCTATCTTCCCTGGAGGCTTCTCAGTGAATTAAGATTATTCTGAGTTGATGATTAAGAGAGGAAACTAACCTCTGTTCCTTGTGTTTATCTTTTCCTAATTTCAGGTGAAGGGGTATCCAGAGATGGAATTGACTAAGATATGATTTTGTGAAGTTCAAAATGTCAGAACATCCATTAGAAATTTCCCTGGAAATTAGGGTGGGTAGCATAGTCCACCTAAATTGGTATCAGGAGTAGCCCAGTTGAGGTGTCAGCAAACAACAAAGTGACCCATTTTACCCAGGTCAATGATAGATTGACTGATCATTTAGTACACTGTGCCCTTTAACTATCTACACCAGCTAAATAAGTGAGTCTATCACTGACATCAAACCCCCCAAATTTTGTGGGGACTCTATGAAGGAAAAAAAAAACTTTGAGGGCCAGAAAACACAAAATTTCCCCTTTCTACATGTATTTCTTACTATCTATACACTCTAATTTTGAGCCCACTCTCCCCAAGTACCTTGTGTGTGCAGAGGATAAGTTCAGAAGGGTTTTTGTAAATTTTCTCCTCGCTTTATCTTTTCAGTAAAAATACCTTTATATAAGCTAATTGATATCAACTAGTTAATTGATACTGGATAGCACATTGGATAGGGGCTCATGAGCAATAGTTCCAGAAAAACCAATCCCTAAGTATTATCTCTAGAAGGGTGGAGTAGTCATTGACCTCTGGGAACTCAGTCTGTCAAGAGACTGACAACAGGGATGATGTTACTTTTTTAAAATAATTCCTTCTTAACTTGTAAAATAATGTGAAGAAGGGAGAGTTCCTACTTTATTTAAGAACAATGGAGACTTAATATGGACATAATGGAGGTAGCAGGGAGACAGCATTTAGATAGAGATATAATATGATATGACTACATGATAAACACTATAAAGATAATAGTTTTCACAAAGAGTGCTAAATACCAGAGTGGTTTTTGAAAGGACTCATTTATCAAATCACTCTGGAATAGGTCCATTTATATAGCACTCTCACTCCTGGTTTTCCCTCTTTTCCTGTGTGTAGATTACTTGGGAATCAGGACTATGCAACTCGTAAATCACATATCTTTCAGAGTTTATCATTACTATGTACAGGTCCTAGAATCATCCTAAAAGTATTATCACTAGGACAAAATCATCACTTGATCTTCCTAGCTTTATTTCCATGCTGGAGATGACACCTCCAAGCTTTTCTTAATGTAATTCATAAATTCGTAAATTGGGCTTTTCCCTATTGTAATAGTAATCTGTTTAGCAGGATACTTAGCACTTAGTACTAAGTGCTAAGTGTAGACAGGGCAAACCCTGTCCCACTGTTGAGAAGGCATGAACTCCCCTGTTGATGTGGAAGAAGGGGATTGGCTGAGGT
>JAQQSU010016679.1:0-10879 GCA_028627135.1 Pseudochirops cupreus | reverse complement strand
AAAAAAAAATTTAAAAAAAAAAAGAACTTTGGAATTGATTGTATGACATGGGAGACACTGGCACAGGGCAGTCCAAGATGATGTGCCCACATCAGAGAAGGTCCCGTGCTCTATGAGCAAAGCAGAATTAAAGTAGCTCAAAGGAAACACCAGATGTGCCAATTTAGAGACTCCACCCCAAATGTTCACATGGACTATTTATGCCTGACTTGTGGTAGAGCATTCTGAACTTGTATTGGTCTGATCAGCTGCAGCTGAATATACTGTAACTTGACTCTAACACAGCGATGTCATTTTGGTCCTCTTCAGGAACAAAGGACAACTAATACCTCTATCAATATTGACAAAATCAGGTAAACAATATTTATAGCATTCCCATTGCTTACCTATCCAGTAATTGTTCTAAAAAAAAAAAGGAAATGATGATTGTCTGACTTAGACTGCTCTTGTTAGGACTATACTGAGCTGGGTTTTGGGGGGTTTTTTGAGCACTCCTTTTCTAGATGTTCAATGACTATTCTTTTAATAAGACACTCCAGAATTTGTCAGTAATTGAAGTCAAACTCAGTGGGCTATAGTTTTCATGCTTCATTCTTAATTTTTTTTTGGATAATTTTAACTTTTATTTATTTTAGTTTACACCATTCATTTCCATGAGATTTTGAGTTACAAATTTTCTCCCCATCTTTCCCCTACCCACCATCCCAAAACAGTCATCCCATTGCATAATCCCTCCCCCAATCTACTCTCTCCTGTGTCCTCCCCCATCACCCCTCTGACTTTCTGCTAGGGCAGGATGGATATCCCTACCACAGTGCCTGCGTTATCTTAAGTCCCAGTTGCTTCATTCTTAATTAATTTTTGAAAACAACTCAGGGAGTAGAGTGCCAAGCTGAAGTTGGAACAATTCATCTTCATGAGTTCAACCCTGGCCTCAGACACTTACTAGCTGTGTGACCCTGGACAAGTCACTCAATTCTGTTTGCCTCAGTTTCCTCATCTGTAAAATCAATGGCAAGCCACTCTAGTATTTCTGCCAAGAAAACTCCAAATGGGTCACAAAGAGTTAGAGACAACTGAAAAACAACTGAAATACAAAAAAACTGACCACTTTCTTCTTTGGACCCAACATTCAGTTCTGTGTGGCCGTCTTTACTGACCCAAACACTGAATGAATTCCATATATTTTACATTTAGGATCTTCATCCTCCATTGCTTTAAGGAATTCTTGAATCTTTCATTTTTCCAACGAAGGAACTGAAGTCCAAATAAGTGAAATGAAATTTTGCTGTTCACCCAGCAAGTTAGTGGCTGAGTTCAGACTAAAACCTAGCATCCTCCCACTATGATATGCTCTAGTTGAGCGGTTCTCAACCTTCCTAATGCTGTGACCCTTTAATACAGTTCCTCGTGTTGTGGTGACCCCCAACCATAAAATTATTTTCGTTGCTACTTCATAACTGTAATTTTGCTACTGTTATGAATCATAATGTAAATATCTGATATGCAGGACATATTTTCATTGTTACAAATTGAATATAATCCACAGGTTGAGAACTGCTGCTTTAGTTCTTTATGCAAGTTGAGAATTTTTGCCTACACCCAACTTTAAATACATAAGGAGAAGTTCTTCCTGTTATTTCTTCCTGTCTAATGGTATTTTGATGAGAGAGGAAAGACAATGCTATATGGGAAGAGGCTTTGGGTCCTCTCCAATCAAGGCCAACATGTAGTCTTTAAATAGAGAGCTGAGTTTTTGGCCTCTGAATTTGTTCTCTTATTTTAGGTAAAGGAAATTGAAGGCTAAGACTTATTGAATTTTTTAAAATATGAGAATAGAGTCAATGCCAGGATTTGTAGCCAGCTAGTCCAGCTTTAAAGCCTCCAGGATCAAGTAGCAATCTATTAGATATACCAATACCTGGGATAAAGGCTCATTCAGCAGTGATGCTACATTTGAATATTAACTTAGTGGAATCAATACTATATAGAAACTCCATTAAGTCTGAGCATATTCTTCCCATGGACCACAGTGATATAGGGTATAGGAAATACAGTACCCCCAAAGTGTTAGGGAAAGGAGGGAGGGATAGAAATGTTTATACTTCAGTTCTAGCTAAATCTTCTAAGTAAATATATCTTCATAAAAACTTTTAAAAAATTATATAAGGAGAAGAGATGACTAAATGAAGACAGAATTATCTTCAACTGTTGGTAGAGTTTTCATGAAGAGTAAACAGATTTCTTCTGTATTGTTCCAGAAGGCCAAACCAATGGATGGAACGGTAAAGAAGCTGATTCTGATGTTAAAACAAATAAAACCTTTTTAATAAATTGAATAAAAGAATAACATTCTGTTTCCTCACAAAGTAGAGAGCTCCTTTTCATTGGAAATTGTTAAGCAAAATCTGGATGCCCTCCTGCTACTGGTCCAGTAGAGGGTATTTCCTACAGAATAAGAGACTGGATTTGATGTCCTAGAAGGTCTCTTCCAACCCTTGGATAACTTGGATATTCTAGGATTCCTTGTGCTAACACTTAAGTTCCCAAATGAGAAACAGCTGACTTGTTTAAATGTCGACAGGACATTAAATAATACTTCAGTAGGCCTCAACCATTTTGCAGATCAGATTCTGTCTGCAGCCCTCATTAGAGGCCACATGAAAAACAAGTGTTTCCATATGGCTCAGACTGGTTAAATTGTATGGGAAAAAAGAACTCATTGGGAAGGCTGACTTACTGCTTATTATATAAGTTCTCTAGATGCCATCTTAGACACCAATAAAAGGGCCCACCCTTGAAGAAATAGGATAAAATGTTACTTGGCTGTCACTGTGTTGTTTTTTAAATTGAATGGTCTAAGGGTGAAAATTTATCTGGTCAAGAGTCATAGCCTAAGGCTGTTGGCTCAAACAAAGGAGCACCTTGGTTTAGCATTTCCCAAACTAATTTGATCACAGAACACTTTCAGGCTTAGACTATATTAAGCAAACACATAATGCTTATCCAAGGAACCTAAGAGCAGACAATACTTACCAATAAAACGTGGGAGAGAGTATCACGAAAATGGCGAACAAAATGGAGAAAATTAAGCCTATTTTTGTACCAGAATTGTTATATATAGGTACATTGGATAAATGTATTGATATTTCAGAAGAATTGATTACTAGCATGAAAATTTTCTTATATTTTTACTGTTACCTTTTAAAATTCTTGTTTATTATTTAAAATTATTTGTTTTGTAATTATCTTATTATTTTATTATTAATTGCATGAAGAGTTCCATGCAATGTACTTTGGGAAGTGTTGCTTAGATAATACTTTAAAACAGTGGTTCTCAACCTTTCTAATGCTGTGACTTGTATGTGGGCATATCTGCATGTGGGTGGGCTTGTCTGGAGATGGATAGAGAAGTGGTGTCTTGGTTCCTAAAACCATCAGAAATGTGTTTTCCAATGGTCTTAGGTGACCCTGACCGACCCCTAAAGGGATCACAACCCACAGGTTGAGAACCGCTGCCTTAAAATATATTATTTCCCATTGTAATGGCAAGTATCTTAGCACACCCAGGATGGTCTGCTAACACAGGTTCTTTGATCTGCTTTTAAAGGAAAGACTGCTCAAAAGGGGGTTAACAATCCTACTTTTAATTACATTTACTAGTTCAGGGGAAAGGTCAGCACCCAGAACTTGGAGAAAATATAGAGAAAATACAAGCACAGAAATTAGCACAAAGACCAATAGACAGGGCTCCGACTGTCTGAGTAAAGCAATATTGCTATACACTATACATATATCACTGGATCGAGGAAGCACAGACAACATCTGATAGTCAGGGGACTATGAACATATGGCTACTCAGAGTCTCAACCAGGAAATCAAAAGATCCTTCTCATGAGCAAATCCCCAAAACAACATACCAACTCAGAGTATATATACACCTCTCAGAGCCAGAAGGTACCACAACCCTTGTGACTCAGTGCCTAATTAGCTTAGTACCAAAAGGTATGAAAGCCTTCCTACAAGCAAGCCTCACCTAAGCAAGCTTCCGTTTAGGCAAGTTCCCAGTGGGCACTATGAGTCTATTAATGGGCTGGGAAGATCTTCAAATTTCCTTAACATTACATCCATACTTAAAAATATATAGTTGTTTGAAGATTTCCAATCATCCCCTGGAATGGAACTTGAAAAGTTAGAAAACTGCAAGCATCTTAGATTTAGAGCTAAATTTAAATTTAAAATTTAAATCTTAGATTTAGAGCTAAATTTAGAGCTAGGTCCTTAGAGGCCATCAAGTCCAACTCTACCCTCTGTCATCCCCAGATGAAGAAACTGATTCAGACAGAAGTTAAGGACTTGTACAGGGCCATGCAACTAATCATTTTCTGAAGCAGAATTTAAACCCAAGTCTTTTTGACATGGGCTCTATCCACTGTACATCCTGCTCCATTGTTGCTTTATCATGGATAGAAGTAAACTTCATTTCTTGAACATTATGGTAGTACAGTACAGACTCCAATAGTTTGTGTCTATCATGTTGATACCTACCATGTTTACCATTAAAAAAATCATTGACTAGTAATTTTGATCTTGTCTGATTATTATTTGAGTTTTGGAAGGGTTATAGAGAAATGCTTTTTCTAGCAGAGATATAATGCTCAACAGGAGATAAGCTAGGAGAGGAATCAGACAATTTTGGAAAGTTAAATAGAGGCACTACTGCTTCTGAACTTTACCAGAATTTATTTGGGATTCATAAATATATTCCTAGCAGTCACAAGTCATCTCTACAGAAAAGGTACACTGGGAGAAAAAGCTAGGACCTAATATGGAAGTATTTTAGAGGGTAGAGGGAGAAGGAAGCCCTACACATGCTGTAGCTGAGATGGTGAGCTGCACGTAGGTGACCCATCAGCACTCCCAGATCACTATCATCACAATCCAAGTGATGCTGCCATTACCTAACCTTGCTAAAGAACATCTGCTTGGTAGTTAGATGAGACTTCTATAACAAATTCTTTTCTCCATCAATAACAGTTGAACTACATTCATAGTACTAAAACATAGTAATCCCCATAACTCAAAAATCACAATCAAATGTCTTAATACCATAATATACAGTTAAATAGAAATGGGACTAAAGAAAAAAAAAAGATTTGAAGAGCATCTGAATCAGATCAAGTGAATGCATAGGAAGTACATTTTGGAAGAAACACAATTTTGAGGGTGTCAGTGGATTGATTCTTAAGATATCTGAAAAAAAGAGGAGACAAGGGCTTGGAAAAATCATGGACTTTATTATTACTGGGGAAAAAAGTGATCAAGAGAAAAACAATAACTACCACTCTACTTACCTATTTTCTCATCTTCACTAGTGAACATATGCCCCAAGGAAGTTAATTAAATAAAGACCCATATAAAATAAAACATTCATAGCAGCACTCTTTGTTGGAGCAAAAAGTTGGAAGTAAAATGGATGCTCATTGGCTGAAGAATGGCTAATAGACTAGTAAATGTATGCAAGATTGTATTGTTGTGCCATATGAAGTGTCAAATATAAGGAATTTTCTTTCTTTCCTTCTTTCTTTCTTTCCTTCTTTCTTTACCTCTTTCTTTCTTTTTTCTTTCTTTCTTCCTTCCTTCCTTTCTTCCTTCCTTCCTTTCTTTCTTCCTTCTTTTCTTCCTTCCTTCTTTCTTTCATTCCTTCCTTCCTTCCTTCCTTCCTTCACAAAATCTTAAACCAAATTCACTCTGAAGCTCACATATTGGATCACACTAAGTCCCTGCCCAACCACAAGGCTAAGGGAAAATGAGGTCTAGATAGGATCAAGAATAGGAAGTAGGGGAGGGGGGAGGAACCCAGAAGGTAACAGAGAATGACTGGGCAACAGAGAATTGGGAGGTTGGATTTAGGACACAAAGAAAGGCCAGTGGAGAGGATTACAAATGCCAGAGACTTGACCATGTGGGAAAGTCAAAGGAGAGTGGGGGCAGGGTGTTTCCAGATCCTATAGTCTGTTAGTTTCTGGGTAATTTAATAATTTTATTAATAAGGCCAGGAGGTTATTAATAAAAGGATGGCCATTTGGCCATCTCTCTTAGACCAAAGACAATCATGGCAACAGGGCTCACAGTTTGTATAACCTTTTCAATGGGAGGCTGAAAGCAACCCCTCAACAGAGAAATTATCTATACTCAGACCACCCCCAACCTTTAGAAATCTAAAGAAAAGAATCTATCTCTACTTGAGCTTCAGTAGAACCCAATGGAGTTGGCCATCCCAGATGAGGTCAGATTTGAACTGAGGAAGATGAGCCTGACTCCAGGCCCAGCACTCCATCCATCATACCACCTAGCTGGCTAAAAACCATCAAAGACACCCATACATGCATTCACAGAGGTTTTCTCACATCTACTTAAGATATTCTTCTAATGACTTATTCATCCATTCATGTAAAGTCAATTTTAGTTCTCTCTAAGAAACATTTTCAATCACAGCAATCAAAGGTTTACAGATCTAGAAATGAAAGGCAGACCTGGACCTCAGAGGTCATCTAACCCAACCCTATCATTTTACAGATAAGAAAACTGAGGTCCAGGGAAGCTAGTAGCCTAAGCAACTTGCCCAAAGTCACACAGAGAGTTAAGTGTCAGAGACCATATCATAATTAGTCAAGTTTTGGCCTATTTTATTCCTTATAATAGACTTCCTTAATGGAAGCTCTAAAGTTTCAAGTTTAATTCAGATTAGGATCTATCCACCACTTCCTATATTTTAAACCTATAAAATTGAGCAGAAAACCTTAGAAGAAGTTAGCTATGGCAAAATTACAACTTGCTAATTACAAAATCAAAGGAACAAAATACTTTTACCCTTTCTTTTCTGGATGTTGGCCAAAGATCTTCATCTACCTGGGAAAGACTTTAACTTAAACAGGTCAAGGTCTCCTACTAAATCCAGGAAAAAAATAATGTTAAAAATACTATTGCCAAATTTACAGCCCTTAGTCTTCAAGAATCTACTGTATTTGACTATTCAGTGTTGTCAATATGTTTCCTAAACTCCTTTTAATCATAATTGTTAAACACTACTAATTTGAGAAGAACACAAAGATTATCATTTTGCAAGGGATATTCACTGGGATATGAAAGACCACATTCTCAAAAAGAGAATTCATTTGTAAAATTAGTACCATTTTTTCTCTTTCCAAGACAAGGAGAGACTTAGACTTGATGGTGCAGAGGATAGAGTACAGGAACTGTAAGCAGGAGAACCCAAGTTCAAATCCAGCCTCAGACAGTTACTAGCTGTGTGACCCTGGGTAAGTCACTTTATACTACTTGCCTCAGTTTCCTCATCTGTAAAAGTCAAACCACTACAGTATTGTTGCCAAGAAAACCCCAAATGGAGTCACAAAGAGTCAGACATGACTGAAAAACAACAACAGACTTAACCATTCTAAATATATTCAAGCCCAAGAAAAATTCTCAGAATAAAAAATTATAAGTGAAATTAGGTTTTTTGGATTTGTTATAAAGCAAGAGTTTCTTATAATAAAGTATTTTTATAAATTTCTATTGCACACATTTTTCTGTTTCATGTGTAGTATTGCTTTGGACACCAGTAAAGGTTTGTTGAAATGAGGAGAATGTACTATCATGCCACACAATAATTACTAGAAAGAAATGTATGGGAAGTGTCTTCAAGAGAGGTGTTGGAAAATCTAGAAAAAATCACAAGGTAGGGAAGCCTGACGGAACAGTGGAGGGATTTACTGTTGGCATGAAGTTATAGGAGGTTAAAATAAAGCCTCACCCTGAAATATGCAAATATTCTGAAATGCTTGTGTTGCTGCCTTCTCTCCACACATGCATCACTCACTATTTCCTATGTTCTGCAGTTGCTTTCAATTCTGCAGTTGCTTTCAATTCTGTAGTCATTTATACAAGGAGAAAAAAAAACACAGAGAAAGAAAATGCAGGAACAAAATCAAATCAAGATAAGTAAACTCTCTTGTCATTCTCTCTTTGATTCATCTTTCCTTTTTAGTTAATGGAATTCTATTTACTTACAAGGGAGAAACATGGAACTTTAAAAGTAGAAAAGATCTTAGAAACCATCTAGTTCAACCTTCACCCAGGGTCAGAGAGCTCTTGACAACATCCCTGACAGAGAGTCATTCAGTCTCTGCTGAATACTTCCCTGGATTCCCAATTCAACTCATTCTCCCTACTGTTGCACCTCCTCCCCATCAACTTCTTCCCATCTCTAACCAAGCCCACCTTGAGGCCTGCTCTTCTGGTGAGTCCCTGGGTAGGATTACCATTCTGTGAGAGGTCCAAGGGAACAGTGAGAGATGAGGAAAAGTTTAGAGCTAGATTCTACAAGTCATTGGAACTCCCTCTTTCTCATTTCATACCATATGCCACTTCCTCTTCCCACCCTGGATTCCCCCACTAAATCCTCCTCATCTCAGCCCTCCCCAGTTTCAAACTCTAGGTTTGAGAACAGTCGTCAAATCAACATACCATTCTTGGGAAAGATATGTTAGTCATTTGCCGTATAACTCTGATGATCATTCAATCTGATTTCCTTGTCAAAAACATTCCTTCCTGGTCATTATTTCCCTATATGTTGTCTTTCTCTATTAGACTGTAAGTTCATTGAAAGTAAATACTGTCTTGCTTGTTTCTATTTTAGTTTCAGTATTTTTCAAAACTGAAGAACAACAGAAGAATTTACGAACATGGATGTAGGGATATTGGGAGTGAGCATCTTATCAATCTCCTTATCTGAAGAAGGAAAAGGAAAGTTGAACACACATATGCACACACTGTAACACCAATGCAATATTCACAGCACCTATGGCAACTGTGAATATGCCAGCATAGTTCTCAATCACGAAATATAACAGACTCTCCATATAGAAGACAGAAGCAAAACATTTATTCAGACACCATAAAGGCAAATCCCAACACGAGGAAACCAAATCCATCATAGCAACAACGAAGTTAATACACCTTAGCACAGCAGGAAGCCACACCATTCTTTAGCCTTCCCACAAACAACCACTCACAAGCCTAGCTATCTCCTTGGGTACATCTTCTCCTCCCTCCAGTCCTAACTGCTCTGACTCCCAGTTTCCTGTGGGTTCAGCTCCACCCTTCAGCAAACTCTTCCCACCACAGGCTCCATGTGATCACATTTGGTCTATTAGGGTGCAGGGAAGATCTTCAAATCAGGGAAGATCTTCAAATTCCCTTAGATTTATTAAGGGGCAGGGAAGATCTTTAAGTCAGGGAAGATTTCAAATTCCCATTACCATTACACACACACATGCACACACACAAAGAATTTGTTGTAAGAATATATTAAAATCAGGGGCAGAGCCAAGATGGTGGCATAGAAGCAGGAAAAGTCAGTAGGTCCCACATAGCCACCTCAAATACCCATAAAATATGACTCTAAACAAATTTTAGGGCTCCAGAACTCACAAAATTAAAGAAAAACACATCTCCCGCTGAAGGCAGCTCGGCAGGCGGGACAGGAAGGGCTCATCACAGCATGCTGGGAACCAAAACTAGCCCAGCCTGAAACCATGGTTTGGCCCCAGGGCTGCCAGGACAAGACACAGCTGGAGCCTTCAGGAGAGTGGATCAGTGCCAGCTGTGGTGATTTCCAGAATTCCAAAGCCCTAAGAATTAAGGACTAAGTGAAAGGTTAGTGGAACTCAGCTAAATTTGGGGGAAAGGATCCAACCATACTGCTTCCAGGGCAAGGAAGCAGCAAAAGTGGCAGCCCTGCAGGCACCTCCACCTGCTGCTTTCAGAAGCTCCCAGCCTGCAGATTGCAGGGGAACCAAGTGATCATTCAGAAGCTAAGTGCTATTGCCTTAAGCTGACTGGATCAAGATCGTGGTCTTGGGTGGTGGTCCTGGGGTGCATTTTCAGTGAGCCAAAGCTGGTGGGGGCTGCAGCAGCTCCCTAATAGCTCTGGCAGCTGTGAAAACCCCAGCAATTTGGGACAGAGATTTCCCCTCTGGAAGCAGAGTTCCACAGAGCTAAAAAGTCAAGTAATCAACTGGCAACATGAGCAGGCAATGGAAGCAAAATAAGAACAGCAACCAAACTTTAGATACCTTCTTTGGTGACAAAAAGGATCAAAGCATGGAATGGGAAGAAGACAACACATTCAGAACTCCCACACCAAAAGCTTCCAAGAAAAAGGTAGACTGGTTACAAGCTATAGATCAGCTTAAGAAGGATTTTGAAAACCAAATAAGAGAAGTGGAGGAAAAATTGGGAAGAGAAATGAGAACGATGGAAGAGAATCATGAAAAGAGAGTCAACAACCTGACTGAAGAAAATAACACCTTAAAAAATAGATTAACTCATGGCTAAAGAGGCCCAAAAAGCCAATGAGGAGAAGAATGCCTTAAAAAGTCAATTTTGCCAGATGGAAAACGAATCTCAAAAGCTTTCTGAAGAGAATAACTCCTTCAGAATTAGAGTGGAGCAAATGGAAGCAAATGACTTTATGAGAAATCAAGATATTATTAAACAGATCCAAACAAATGAAAAAATTGAAAGCAATGTGAAATACCTCCTTGAAAAAAACCACTGACCTGAAAAATAGATCCAGGAGAGACAGTTTACAAATTATTGGACTACCTGAAAGCCATGATCAAAAAAAGAACCTAGAAAGCATTCTTCAAGAAATTCTCAAGGAAAATTACCCTGATATTTTAGAACAAGAGGGCAAAATAGAACTTGAAAGAATTGACCAACTACCTCTTGAAAAAGATCCCAAAAAGAAAACTGCTAGGAATGTTATAGCCAGGTTCCAGAGTTTCCAGATCAAGGAGAAAATATTACAAGC
>JAQQSU010016678.1:0-10879 GCA_028627135.1 Pseudochirops cupreus | reverse complement strand
AATCTGATTTTTTTAAAGAGAGGAAAACCAAATGAAAATGAAAAATAAAACTTCATAATAAAGTACAAGAAATAATTAGAAAATATTTTGTCCAATTATACATTAACAAAGCTGATTAATTCTATGAAATGAATGCATATTTATAAAAATATGACATGCAGATAAATAAAAGAAGAAACAAATAATTTAAATAACCCAATTTCATAAAAAGAAATTTAATAAACCATAAATTAACTTCAAATGAAAAAATTCAAGGACCAGATGGACATTCAAGTCAATACTATCAATCGTTCAAAGAACAATTAATTCCAATGTTATGTCAGCTGTTTACAAAAGTAAATAAAATGGATCCTATGAAATTCCTTTTCTTGGGCTATTGCCCATATCTGGAATGCTATCCTTTCTCATCTGTACCTACCGGCTCCTCTGGCTTCTTCTGAGTCCCAGTTAAAATTCATCTTTTCAGGAAATCTGTCCTAATCCCTTTTAATTTTAATGCTTTCTCTGTTTTAATTTTTCCTATTTAACCTACATAGAGTTTATTTGTACACATTTGTTTACCTATTATCTCCCCCATTAGATTATAAGCTTTTTGAAGGGAAGAACTGTCTTTTGTTTCTTTTGGCACACTCAGCACTTAGCACAGTACCTGGCACTTAGTAGGCCCTTAAATGTTTATTGGCTAATGATACACATATGGTCTTGATTCCTAAGCCAGGGAGAGGTATAGAAAGTATAGAAAGAAACTCATAAACCTATAGTCCTAATAAATATCAACTCAAAAATGTTGAATATAATTAATTATAAGGATATAGCAATCTATTAAAAAGATTGCATACCATGAGCTGATTGGATTCATACCAGGAATATAAAGTTGGTTCAATGTTAGGAAAAATATAACAAAAACTTTTTTTTGTTGTTAATACATCACATGTATATATACGTGTGATGTATAATATATATATATATCACATAATTAAAGCAATAAATTTAGAAAATCTTTTGGCCAAATACAACATTTATTTCTGTTAAAAGACATTAAGAAGCAAAGAAATAAATGAATCAATCTTTAATGTGATAAATAATATCAATCTATAAGCAAAGGGTACCATAATATATAAAGGAAAAGCACTAGAGGCCTTTCTAATAATAGCAAGGTTAAAACAAGACTACCTATTATTATTTGATATTGTGCTAAAAACAAAACAAAAAAAGATCATTAGAGTACTTAACTAGCTTCCTCTTTCTAGATTTTTCAAACTATTAGCAATCACTTTTTTGGTCTAGTAATACTACCTGTTTTATATCACCTAACTGCACTATCGTCAAGTGCACCTCCTTGTCAAGAGTAATAACAGGAGAGAATTTATCAAAAGCTTTCCTTAAATCTGGAAAACCATTATCCTCTGATTAACTAGTTTAATAACTCCCTCATGAAAGGAAATGAAGTTGGCCTGGAATGGCCTGTTATTGATGAAGCCTTGCTAATGTTTTTGTGATAATCACTTCCTTTTCTTGATGTACATTAAATATTTCTTTAATAATACATTCTAGAAATGGGTAAATGAGAATAATCTCCCAAAGTCATACAATAATGGAGAAGAGAACAAATTCCTTTAAAATACCCTAAGGTGAGAAAAAAAATGGCTTCACTGTTGTTTGACTTTTATTACAGATGATAAAACCTCTACTGCCCAAGTTTTCATGGTCCCAGAGCTCCCATGCCTCTGCTTCTCTACTCTATGTTCCACTGAAACACACAAAGGTCTTTGTTTTCTCTCTCAATAGGTACTATTTCTCTGTCCTGTTGCTGTCATCTGACTTTAAGTGTCACTACACTGAAGCCCTGTTGGCATAATTTTACTGATGCTTCTTCAAGTAGCACTCATCTCTTGAAGTGAAACTGCTAAATCCCATGCCTTAAGGCTAGTCAACTCTTTTTCTGCTGTCTTTAATCTACCTTACAAATCTAGCTAGCTAGTATACAAAAAGTATGCTCAGACAGCTGTGACATTTTTCTTCATTTTGTTATTCAATTGTGTCAGTCATGTTCAACTCTTCATGGCCTTATTTGGGATCTTCTTTGTGAAGATACTAGAGTGTTTTCCCATTTCTTTCTTCAGGTCATTTTACAGATAAGGAAATTTTGGCTAACAGGATTAAGTGACTTGGCCAGGGTAACACAGCTATTAAGTGTCTGAGGCCAGATTTGAACTGAGGAAGAGGAGTCTTTCTGATGCTGGGCCCAGCACTCTATCCACCGTGTCATCTAGCCATCCGCTTTTCCCTCCTTTATCCATCTCTATGAGTAAAAGTCTTCAGCCCTTGGTCCCAGCTGAGATTGGGTGACTGAATTCCATTTACTTTTTGCTTTCTAATAAGCCATTGGAAGGCAATAGAAACAGAAAGGAGAGGGAGCTAAAGTGGACAGTCATTCCAACCATCATAGTAAAATTTATTCTTCCCTCTGTAATTTGAATGCTTGAACTCCCTCATCACTGAAGCATTTCCCCCATTTTCCTTCATTTTTCAAAAATCACTGGAAGTGACTTAGCTATCCCATCTATCCATCCTTTCAGTACCTATATGCCCTTTTCAATACAGTATAGGTTCCTCTTCCCCCACCTTCACTTCTCTGGACCTTACTTTCTTTATCTGAATAACTGGGATTTAGACAAAATAATCACTGAGGTTCTTTCCAGCTCTGGATCTGATGAAAATACTGATTCCTTTTCCCTATGTCCTTTTGCTCCTATCCCTGATTCCCCAGAACTGATTAGATAACTGAACTCAAAGAATAGTCATTAATGGATAAATTTGAGCTGGAAGGCATAGAGTGCTCCATGGATCTGTCCTTTGCCATGTGCTATCTATCATTTTTGTCAATAAGCTAGATGAAAGCACAGATGGTGTGCTTGTCAAATTCCCAATGACGCAAAGCTGAGTAGAATAGTTGACATGTTCAGGATCCAAAAATATCTCAATAGACTAGAATTATGAGCTGAATTCAATGAGAAGAGTTAGTAGAAGAAAACATAAATCTCTACTTTTGGGGGTCAAAGAATCAAGTGCACAAGTTCAGGATAAGAGAGACATAGGATCATAGATTTAGATAAGGAAGAGACTTTAAAGGTCACTCAGTTAAATGTCCTCCTTTTACAAATGAAGAAATTGAAGACTGGGGCTATATAGGTAGAAAGTGGTAGAGAAAGGATTTAGTCTCAAGTCTTCTGACCCCAGAGACTGCATACTTTTCACTGTGCCACATGATTTATGTGAAAAGAATATGAGGATTTTAATGGACTACAAGCTCAATATGATATAATATTGTGATATGAGAACCAAAAAGACTAATGTGGTTTTGTGGTGCTTTGATAATCAATAATCAATCAATGAACATTTATTAAGCACCTGCTGTATGCCAGGCACTATGTAAAGCACTGGGGATACACAAAGAAGCAAAAACAAAACAAAACAAAAACAGTTCCTGGTCTCAAAGAGCTTACAATCTAATAAAAACAAAGTATGAAGAAGCAAGAAATGATGATCTTACTGTCTTACTTAGAAATCTATCTTACTCAGAAATCTAAAGTACTCTGTTAATTTGAGGAAAGACATTCTCACATTTCCAACTACCTAATCTTAAATTTGACATGACCAAAACTGTCAACCAGACTGGAACTGGTCTCTAACCTGAGGGTGGCTGGAGACAAACAAAGCAGGCCAGAGACAGGGGAGTCAGGAATCAAACAGAAGTTTAATTAATTTCAGAGTGAGGAAAATGGTTAGCAAGCAAGGACACACATGCCAGACCCCTGCTCCTGGTCATGGGCACTGAGGCAGTGTGAGGAGATCTCAATATTTATACCTAAGGCTATACAATGAGCTAAGTAAAAGTGAGGAGTAACAGCAACAACGTGACAAGTATGATTCATAGCAGGGCTTCACGACCAGGACATTGGTACTACAGCTGCTTGTCCAAGCTCAGAGACCACCTGGTGCTGGTGTGAAATAATTCTGGGATTTTGCTGTGACTGATCAGGATCATCCAAAGGGCAAGCACAAAGGATTGTTGTTATGCCAAGCTCAGGGCACAACCTGCTTGCTGGGCCTTAGCTCTGGAAAAAAAAAGGGTATCTCCTAACATCTTAACAAAACCAAACGCATATTCTTTCTCCCTAAACCTTCCCTTCTTCCTAACTTCTAATTAATTATGGAGGATATCCCTGTCCTCCCAATAACCAGGACTCACAACCTTGGTGTCATCCTTGACACCTCACTCTCTCTCATTCCTCCATATCCAATCAGTTGCCAAGTCCTACTGACTTTATTTTAGTACCATTTTGCATTCATCTCCCTCTTCTCTTGACATCACCACCACCCTGGTATAGGATCTGCCCCCTCCAGGCCATCTTTTACTCAGCTGTCAAAATAATCTTTCTAAAGCACAAGTTTGACTGTATCACCCCTTTATTAAATCAACTCCACTGTCTCCTCATTGCTTCTAGGATTAATAAGAAAATCCTGTTTAGCTTTTAAAGCTTCCCAAAACTTGGGCCCTTCCTATCTTTCCAGTCTTCTCACTCTTACCACCTCCCTTCCCTCCTTACTTTACCTTGAACAACACATTCCATCTCCTGATTTCCAGATTTTTACTTAGTGTACCCACTCCTGAATTCTCTACTTCCTCATCTCTGCTTCTTGGCTTCTCTGGCTTCCTTCAAGTCTTACCTAAAATCTTACCTTTCATAAAAAATAAAAAAAACTTTTTCTGATCCCTCTTTATTACTCATACCTTCCTTCTGTTGATTATATTCAACCTATCCTCTGTATGTTGTGTTTGTGCATAGTTATTTGCATGCTACCTCCCCCATTAGAATATGTCTCTTGAAAGCAGAGACTGGCTTTTACCTTTCTTTGTATCCCCAGAGCTTAGCACTAAGTAGGCACTTAATAAATGCTTTGTTGACTTGAATTGAAATTTAAGGAGGAACGTCAACAAATGGGCATTTGCCCAGAGAAAGGTAATCTACATCACGAAGAAACTAGGGTTTAAGCATTGAACTCTCAGCTGAAAATTTGGGTATTTTTAGTCCAGTAAAGAGAATTATTGGGAGGTGTGGAGAAGCATGACAGCTCTCTTCTATAATTTCAAAACAGTCTTATGGAAATCAGTCTCCTTTTGCTTCATCCAAGAAGACAAACAGAAGCAATACAATATGCTTGTCATAGAATAGCAAACTTCAGTTCACTGCAAGAAACTTAACTTTCTGCTTGTTGGTGCTGGCCTCAAGCAATTAACAGACAACCTAGAGAAGCAAAGGGTTTGCCACTGATGGAAGGAATGATCCCTTTATATCCTGCTCCATTTTTATACACCTAAACATCATTTTAGGGGCCCCGGTAGTATAAATTACAACACACAGCCCTGGATATCCTACATGGGAGCCATGTTAAGGTCTCAAACATTCTACCACCAGTCTATACATATTGAGTAGAAGAACAAAAGATAAACTCTAATATATTATCCTATTTCTTTCCCCAATCTCCAAATCTCTAGATAATAAAATTGGCAAATAAAAATATAATTCTCTGTTTAAAGTGTCTCATGACTCAATAATGAGACATTTCACATTCACATTTCACTCTAGGCCATTCTGCCAATCCTAAATTGGTTTTTGTTAGCATTTCTGCCAGTTCCTATTTTTTAAAATAAGTTTTCATTATTCTCCTTTGCTTCATACTTTTGTGGAAGCTTTCTCTTTCAATGGCCCTTTTTCCTGGTGCCAAAAACCACAGAAGTTCTAAGTCCTGACATGATCACAAAAGGAATATGAATGTTTTTAATTTTATATTTATTCTGAATTAAACAAACATTAAAAATTTTCATATACAAAGTAGAAAAGACAAGGACGGCTTGCTATGAAAATATGAACCTATTATGTACAGCTTTCTCTTTTTTTAAAAAGTATATAATAAATTCTACATGATGCTTTCAAAGCTGTCCTGTTTGTTTTTTTTTCTGAACTTCCTTCTGTTCTCTTCTGTCCTTTAAAAAAAATGCTTCAATGACTTAATTTTTTTTCTTTTTTGCCAATCTTATTTCTAGCTCCATTCTCCCTCCCAAATTCTTAACAAATCCTTAACAAAGGAAAAGAAAAATTGTTTGTAAAAAATAAGAATAGCCTAACAAAACAAATCTATATAATTTTCATATAAAAATGTATATTGTTTTATTTGGCCTGAGAGTGCAAGTTAAAGCAAAGACGTAGTTTAGGGGATTCACGGGAAATTAGAACAAACAAGAACTTTATTTTGATGTAAAACTGAAAGGGAGGAAGCATACACACATACCTATAGACAGACGGAGATTCATCCTCACAGATGCAAGAGACTCATCTAGCCTGAGGAGGAGGGAAGAGAATATGTTCAAAAATGGGGTCTAAGCAGAGAAGTTATATACATCAAAATGGATGTGGTGGAAAACAGATAATCAGGGCCAGATGTACTAAGAGGCATTTCTAATCAGACCAAATGTGGTAGAGAAGTTCTCAAGGTCATGGATAATGGGCTTAAGTGAAGCTTGGATACAGAAAGTTTGTTTATTAGGATCAGGAATTGAGAAAGAGTTTAAGTTGTCTGACAGGTAAATAGTAAAGTAAATCGATTATTGGGACTGGAATTAGGAAGACTCATCTTCCTGAGTTCAAATCAGGCCTTAGACATTTACCAGTTATGTTACCCTGGACAAGTCATTTAATTCTCTTTGTCTCAGATCCTCCTCTGTAAAACGAACTGGAGAAGGAAATGGCAAACCATTCCAGTATTTCTGCCAAGAAAACCCAAAAAAATGTGATCATGAAGAGTCAAACAAGACTGAAAAAAGTGACAACTTGAGTTGTCTGTCTGAGGCAGCAGAAAAATTATTCATAGACTCCTGCAGTTGGCCAGGAGTTTTATATGATCAGAAGTTGAGAGCATTAACCACTTAACACAAGGTTAACAGAGGTTAGAACAGGTGAGAATTCTACCCTTGTCTCTGTCTTTGCTTATATGCTTTATGGAATGTATGGGGTGTACATGGAGGACTAGTACCTCTAGTATGTGGATCTGCTGAGCTCTTTTCAGGGCTGCCTATCCACCCTTGGTGCCCATCTGATTCACCCAACTCTCATCTATGCTTCCAAGAAGCTGTAGTTTTCACAGCAGCCACACTCCAATAAAATCGCCTAAGCAAATGGGCTAAATCAGGTTGTGGATAACTGATAGGCCTTAGGCACATTAGTGGCATATCTACCACAAGTACATGAAGACTTCCCCCAGTGGAACGGACAGATGAGAACAATTTGTTTGAATGGCCATGAAGATAGCTGAAGGAAGTACCGTGGAATACTTGGAACTTGGTGAGGCACTGAAGACACTGCATCTTGGACAGCCACCAGTCATTCTGACTTTTTTCCTACCATTGGAATTTGATGAATTACAGAGAGAGAATAAGACTAATGACTATGTGCAAGTCTGCCTCACATAAATCCAATTCACAGCAAGTCAAGAAGTCACCCCATGATGTCATTGGTCCTTTTCAAAAATGAAATACAGACAGGGCGGCTAGGTGGTGCAATGAATGGAGCACCAGCCCTGGAGTCAGGAGGACCTGAGTTCAAATCCAGCCTCAGACACTTAACAGGTACTAGCTGTGTGACCTTGGGCAAGTCACTCAACCCCAATTGCCCAGCCCTTCCCCCTCCAAATAAAAAAAAATGAAATACAAACAATGACAATGCACTTTATGGGCATTAGGCCCACTTATCCTAAGTGATGATATTCTATCATTATAACTCTAACATCAAACAATATAAAAAATTATAATTGTCACACTTGTCTAATTCTATACCTTGAGTCCATCATCCTTCCATCAGGAAGTATGTCATCATCAGTCCTATGGAGTTGTGATTGACCACTGCACTGATAAGAGTTCTTAAATTTTTAAAGGTTTTTTTTAATGTAACATGGTTACTACAATGCTAAAAGAAACAATGAACTTGATAATCTTAGAAAAACATGGATAGACTTGCATGAAATAATAAGAGTAAAATGAGCAGAACCAAGAGAATATTGTATATCAGCAATGTTGTTTTAAGAACTACTTTGAGCAAATAAGTCATTTTGACTATCATAGATACCCAAATTAACTACAAAGGACATATAAAGGAAGACATCTATATCCAGAGAAAACTGATAAACAGAAATATGTATAGAATGATTTTACAACTATATGTATATACATGCACACATGATAAATGTTATGTCTAATGGCAACCATCTCTAGAGCTGCGGGGTTGGAGGGAAGGGAAGAAAAAAAAAGGAAAAAAAAGAAAAAAACTTCAGAGGGAAAAAAAAGTAACATGATTTACTCTTACTCCAGTCTCTCAAGATAAGAATTGTTAACATTTTAATCCTCTCACTCCCATGGTTCTCTAGTACTCTAAAGGGATTGAGAGTCTCTTTCCATCAGCTCAAGGCCTCACTGGTTGTGCTATCAACATTTTAGTGGTCCAGTGACTAACACCCCAGTTTCATTTAAGTGCCTAACATCAAATTAGCTTTTACAAAGAGATATTTGCTTCAAAAACTGAGATCAAACACACAAACATTTTCCTCAATACTTTGGAGGCATGATTTCCTATCACCACCACCTTAGCTTCTTGAGGTGATGGAGAGGGGACAAGAGTAAGGAAAATTTAAATTAACTTTACAGTTTAGTTTGATTCCTATGTTAGTCCTACCAAATTTAAGTGCCAGCTTCTTCTAAGCCGGAATCCTAGGACCTCTGATCCCCAGGGTAGCATTCCTGGTCTGGCTACAATATCCAGCCTAGATTCCTAGACTCCTAGATCTCTTTGGCTCACACTCCTGAGCTGGATCAGAGATTCTACACCTTTTACCTAGAATAGAAAAGAATAAACAAAAAAAATAAAAAATTCAGTCCTGTTTCACAACTATGTAACATCAGAGTGGGAGGCAGGAACAGGAGGCCCTAGAGCCCTCTCTTCTTGTTTTTGGTTTGCTGTTTTTTTTTGGGGGGGGGGGTTGTCTTTTTGGAGGAGAGAAGGCAGGGCAATTGGGATTAAGCGACTTTACCAAGGTCACACAGCTAGTAAGTGTGTCAAGTGTCTGAGGCTGAATTTGAACTCAGGTCCTCCTGACTCTAGGGCTGGTACTCTATTCACTGTGCCACCTAGCTGCCTCCAAGCCCTTTCCTCTTAGCATACAGTCTCACCAATGTGAATGAGTCACTTTTGCCCTCAGATATAACTATATCTAAAAACTCCACTGTACCTGAGTCAAGACATTTTAAACACACTAACAATTACAGTTATATAGTCAATAGAAACAGGTTGCTTCTAATCACAGAGTAGACTAACACAGAATATGCGCACGTGTTCTATTCCTCCAAGCAATCCCTTTGCTTGACACCATATTGAATGGCCTACCCATGAGCTAAACTTCCATTTCATTTATGAAGTTATCACAGTATAAATTGCTCTTCTTTCAGTATTAATTCATACAAATCTTCTCAAGTTTCTTTTAAACCATCTTTTTGTTATTTCTTAAGGCATAATATTATTCAATTATATTTTTATACCTTAATCTATCCAGCCATTCCAAAATTAATGTATGTCTTTTCCTATCATTTTCAATTCTTCACCACTACAAAAAGAGCAGCGATAAATAATTTTGTACATATGAGTCCTTCTCCATCTATTTTTTTATTTTTTATTTCTTTGAAGTACAGACCTAGTTGCGATATCATTGAGTTAAAGGATATGCACATATTACACACACTTTATTGTGGTATAGTTTGTGTGACTAATATGGAAATTTTAAAATAATAAACACCTCCTAACAATTTGTTATTGTTCAGTTGTGTCCATCTCTTTATGACCCTATTTGGGGTTTTCTTGGCAAATTTTACAGACAAGGAAACTAAGGTAAATAGTTTTAAGTGACTTGCTCAGGGTCACATAGCTAGTGAGTGTCTGAGGCCAGATCTGAACTCAGGTCTTCTTGACTCTTGAATCTTTCCACTGTGCTACCTTGCTGAGTGTTTGAGTGTTCAAAGAGTACTAGCACCTCTGGTGTGAAGGCTTGCCAAATCCTTTTCACAACTGCTCATCCACCTTTGGTGTCCACCTGTCATCCAACTCAAATCTATAGCCCCAAGAAGCTATAGCATGTGCAGCAGTCACACCCCAGTAAAACTGATTCAGCAGATGGGCTAAACCAGTTGAGCACAACTGACATGCCTCATGCCCATTGGTGAGTTAGGGAGATGTCTACCTCAAGCATATGAAGACTTCCCCTGGTGGAATGGGTGAATGAGAACAATTTGTTCCAGTGACCATGAAGGTGACTGAAGTGCTTAGAGCTTGGTCAGATATCAAAGACACCAAGGTCATCCATGCATCCTGGGACACCAGTTGTCTTGACTTTTGTCTTTCCATTGGATTTTGATGATTTAGAAAAAGAAAATTAGTCTGATGACTGTGCAACTCTACCTCACTTAAATCCAATTCATGCTCAAGTCAAGATATGTCATTGGTCTTCTTCAAAAGCAAAAGATAAACAATAAGTAAATATGTTTTGCGTGATTGCACATATATAACATATATCAAATTGCTTACCTTCTTAATAAGGGGTTAGGGGAGAGAAGGATGAGGAGATTTTGGAACTCAAATTTTTTTTTCTTTTTTTTTTTTTAAATTAAATTCTTTATTAAATTTTTTTGAGTTACATCTTTTCTCCCCGTCTTTCCCCCGCCCACCACCCCAAAACAGCCATCCCAGTATTTCCCCCCTCCCCCAGTCTATTCTCTCCT
>JAQQSU010016677.1:0-10879 GCA_028627135.1 Pseudochirops cupreus | reverse complement strand
TCTCTCTCTCTCTCTCTCTCTCTCTTCTCTCTCTCTCTCTCTTCTCTCTCTCTCTCCCTCTCTTCTCTCTCTTCTCTCTCTCTCTTTGTCTCTCTCTATCCATACCTGAGGGCTTATGGGATTAGAGATTTGTAGCTGGAAGTGACCTTAGAGGTAATACAATCCAATTCTTTCTTTTTACAGATGTGGAAGGCCTGAGAGGTTGAGTGATTTACCCAAGGTCACAAAGGTAGAAAGGGGCAGAGCCAAGATCAAGATCCAAGTCTTTGACTTGAAGAGTAGTTGCTACCACACTGTGGTTTAGGCAATGGTCTGATGTAGCTCATTGAAAGTCAGAGACAAATGAATCACCCAAGAAACTCAGCATACACACCCATCATACTCTCTCTCTAATGTATCTGGCAGTCTGAAAAGGACCATATTGATTTCTCATCACTTCCACTAGAGTCTTCCTTAGTGCCTCATCAGATTTAACTCTGGATTCTCAAAGGAGAATGCCCAGGAATCTCAAGCTCTGACCAGGCTGGGAAATTTACCATTGGAAGCTGGGCAACAAACTCTGGGTCTGCATTCCTGAGGATGAACATAACTAAAAATAATATTAATCATTATTATCATACACTTAGCATAGCACACCACTGCCTTGTACAGTGACTGGGCCTTTGTAGGAGGTTAATAAATGTTTATCGACTATTTTAATAGCTAGCATTTAAAGAGCACCTACAGTATACCAGACATAAGTGCTTTGTAAATATTACTCATTCGGTCCTCAAAACAACCTGGGGATATAGGTTATATTATTATTCCTATTTTGCGGATGAGGAAACTGAGTGATTTGTCCATGGTCACAAAGCTAGTATGAGGCTGAGGGAGGATTTGAACTCAGGTCTTCCCAATTCCAAGTCTAGCTCTCTTTCCACTGTGTCACCTAGTTAAATGTGGAGAGGTTTATTCTGTAATAGGAGGACCACTATCAATCAGTCATTTTTTTCAATCAATCAATTAATCAGCATTTACTTGGAACTGGAGAACCACTACTCACCTGCTGGTGATTTAAAATAAACAAATCCCAGAATGAAATCCTCCCTGCAGTCAAGGAGTGCCCATTCTATCAGGAAAGATGATGTGTACACCTATAAGTAAACCCCCAATATATAAATGCAAAGTGATTTTGGGGTGGGAAACTCTGGCAGCTGAATGAACCAGGAAAGGCCTCAGGTCAAAGCTAGCAGGGACACTGAGCTTTGAAGGAAACAGGAAGTGAAAATGAGGAGACAGAGCCTTCTGAGAATGGGGAGCAGGCATTGCAAAGGCTGGAGGTAAAAGATAGGGTATCAGGTATGAGAAATAGCAGGAAGGTCAGTTTAGCTGGACTATAGAGTGCAGAAGAGGAGTAATGTCAAGAAGATGGAAAAGATCAGCTAAGGCCAGGTGGTGAAGGACAGCTCTCGATGCCCAGCAGAGGAATTCGTATTGGTCCTAGAAGTAATGAGCCATGGGGAGTATTGAGCAGGGGAGCAACATGTCGGGGTCAGACCTGTACCACAGGACTATCACTTTGGCACTTGGGTGGCACTTGGATTGGAGAGGGGAGAGACGAGCCAGGGAGACCAAGTAGCAAGCTATTGCGGTAGTTTAGGTGAGAGGAAATAAGCACTGAACTGGGCTGGCAAGTGACCATGTGAGGCAGATGGGAGAAATATTGTAGAAGTAAAATCAAGTGGACTTGGTAACTGGAATGGGGCAGGAGGGGGGAAAGGGGAGAAGAATTCAAGGATCACTCAGAGACTGCTAAACTGGGCAGTGATGTCTTTATCCACGGAAACCAGGAAGATCAAATCAAAATACAAAATGGTCCTCAGTCCATTGCAGCCACTCCCTCCTTTGGCAGAGTGGCAGAGAGTGGGGGGGGGGTGGGAGGTTGCCAAGCACCATACAGTTTCTAGACCAACTATACACAGTAATTTAATTATTGGTATTCTAAATACAAGACCCTTATCCAGTGATCAGCAAATGAGCATACCAGTAGAAGAATCAATAGATCAATCAACAGGCATTTATTAGATGACTTCTGTGCTAGGCAGCTAAGAACTAAATCATGTCATTCTTACTGTAAACGAAATTAGAAGATACGAGTAAGTTGCAATTAACCGAGGAGCTGGCTCATGGGTTCTCCTTTGAGGGGAAAACGAAAGGAGCTGGTGGATTACATCCAATAACAAGCAATCTTCCTCTGGTACATACCCAGTATTGGTATCACTGGGCCAAAGGTTACAAAAGTAGCTTAGTGACTTTTCTCACACAATTCCCAATGGTTTTCTAGAATGATCAGACCAGTTTATAGCTCTACCAACTATTTTTTAATGTAGAGCTCAGCTTTTGAACATCAGTATGCATTCTTCCAATGATAATGTATTGTTGCAAGTCTCCAAAGAATTACAATTGTGGGTTCCCCAGAGGGCAATGGAGAGGCTCATGGTGGGCGTAAGTGGGGTACAATATATTACCAGTGAAGACTTGTGTAAGAAAAGTGGGTACACAGCCAAGAGAGTCAACTGGGTTGGTAACAAAGTGAAAACAAGGAATAATAGTCGGATAGTCCCTGTTCACCACTGGTATTGATGTAGTGCCAAGAGATGTCATGAAGGGCCTCCAACACGTGGGCTGTACTCCCTGTGGAGTATCTGTGGGAGAATATGGGCAAGAGTCACATAGTCATTCATTCGGGCACTGTGCCAGGCATTAACAGAGGCGAACGACAGTTCCTGCCCTCGAGGAGCTCACAGTCCAATGAGGAATTGTGCACAACGTCTGGCCCAGAGAAGGTGCTTCCTAAATGTTTATAGACTGATTAGTTGGTTGGTGAGATCTCAGATCCATTAAGCTATGGAAGTAAGTCCCGCCCTACTTAGCTCTTTCAACTTCATGGACTCTTTCTCCATAATTTAATTCGGCAGGATAAAAATGATGTCATGGATTTGATGCTACTGGCGAATGCTACAAGGAGGTAGGCACAGGGAGAGTAGGAATTCCAGAATTGTTCAGTTTCATACCTGGAAAGCTCTTTCATCTCCCTAAGGTCAAAGCTTGACCCTGGTACTCCCCTAATTCAAAACTGTTAGAGGCTTTCTGTCGGGGAGAGGGTGAGAAGGGGAATTATTTAAAGAAACCATTGTTTATTGTAAAGCCTGTATCTTTCCCCATGTTGTTGATCTGTGGCTTAAGGCTCTGTCTCCATCACGTTTAAGCCTCTTAGTGGTAAAAATGCAAACTATTAGATAACCAAATATTCTTTCCATGGAAAGATGGGGCCGGCTGGGATCATTCCACAGAATGATTGATCTAACTGAGGAAGGAAGGGAGAAGACTGTGGGGATTAACAGAGACTGAGGCAGAGCTCTGAGCCAGCTTTGTTAAAGGGTCCATGATTCCCTCCAATGAAACGGACTTCAGATCTTCCTCACAGTCTGAGATGCCCCCTTCTTGTTTTTATAGGGTTTAATTCCAGATTTATTACCTAGACACTCTAAAGTAGCCTCGTAAAATACAGAATCCCATTGGTTGACATATGACGTATAGGCTAAAATAAGCAAAAATGATATGTCAGCAGGATCTTGAGTTGGGTGAAACAAGGAATCTCTTCACTGACTAGGTGGTCATAAGATAGATAGGGGCAGGTAGAGGTAGTACAAACTATCCATATGCTCCAAGAACATAATGGGGGGACTTTTCATACCTTGCCACCTCCCATGCTTGGTTTGGCCATGAAATCTGAGCAGAACAGGATGGAGATATCTTTGTCAGCATTTTTGTGGTTGTGCAAGTGAGCTCCATAGCTATTAAACAAGTAATGAACATTACATTAAAGTTTGAGGCCCATTATAGGGCTTCTCTATTAGAATCTATATTCTTATGTGACTTAGACAAAGTTTGAATTAATATATTGCTTATTCTTTTTTTCACATTTTATTTTTTTAAATTAACTTTTGTTTATTTTTAGTTTACATCACTCATTTCTACAAGATTTTGAGTTACGAATTTTATTCCCATCTTTCCCCTACCCACCGCCCCAAAACAGCAATCCCACTGTATAACCCCTCCCCCAATCTGCTCTCTCCTATATCCTCCTCCATCACCCCTCTGACTTTCTGGTAGGGCAAGATGGATCTCCCTACCCCAGTGCTTGTATATCTTATTTCCCAGTTGCATTGCTTATTCTTATACCTATTATTAGATGATCGACTAGAAATGTATTAATGATTATTAGCAATCGTTATCCCTTATAAAATCATAATAAACTGACATACTGGTTAGACTTTGAGTAGGGGTCCTCAACAAATCATTTCTCTCAGGACTCGGTAAGGGAGAGAAGAACTGGGAAGAGTGGGCTTCTTAAAGAGTGGTAAGAAGCCATATCTAAGCCAAACACAGCACTGGAAAGTTCTGGGATACGGAAATCTTTGGCGACGTGCTGGAATGTCCTGGACAGCCAGATTAATTCATAGTGGGGTAATTTAGGAAAGTTCTTATTCTATCTTCCCCCATGCCAAGGCTTGCAAGTTGTGGAGAAAGTATATATAACAAGAAACAAAATTTCATTTAATAATACATGCTATGTGCACAACAGAGCTCCGTCCTTAGTGGTGGGTTAATTTAGGCAGAAGGAAATCTTTACCCTCAAAGAGGTTATAGTATAGTATAATAGGGGCATAGGGACCTACAGAGACAGGTGTGCTGAAATGGACAGCATTACATTATAAGTGTCCCAGGGAGCGACCAAACAGAATTCTGTTCAGGGTCTGAGGGAAAAAGATTGGCACCAGGTAGGGGAGGGAATTGAGGAAGATTTCCAGTGCCAACTGAGTGCCTGGCACATTATACTCACTTCATACCTGCTCATTGGTTGATTGTCATTTATTAGGGAATTAATGGAATCGTGTAGGATCAGAGAGTCAGAGCTGGAAAGCATCGGAGGGGTCATCTAAGCTAAGCCCTTCATTATATTAAAATAGAGCACAGAGAGGTTGTGCTTACCCAAGGTAACAACAATGATAACAATTAACATTATGTGGCACTTGGGCAGCTGGGTGGTGCAGTGCCAGGCTTTTGGAATCATGAGGACCTGAGTTCAAATTCAGCCTAAGACACTTACTACCTGTGTGACCCTAGGCAAGTCACTTGACCCTGTTTGCCTTAGTTTCTGTAAAATGATCAAAGAAGGAAGTGGCAAACCTCTCCAGTCACCCAGTTACCAAGAAAACCCCAAACGGGGCCACAGAGTCAGACATGCCTGAAACGACTGAACAATAACAGCAAATATAACACTTACAATGCACTAGGCACTGAGCCAAGCACTTCACAAATATCCCATCTGATCCTCACAACAACCCTGGGAGGCAGGTGCTATTATTATTCCCATTTTGTAGGTGAGGAAAGTGAGACGAATAGAACCCAAGTGACTTTCCCAGGGTCACACAGCTAGTAAGTGTCTGAGGCTGAATTTGAACTCAGGTCTTCCTGATTTCAGGACTGGTACTCTATCCACTATGCCACCTAGCTGCCCCACTATAAACTTTTTCTTTTTCTTTTTTGCTTTTTGGAGGGTGGAGGGTAGGGCAATTGGGGTTAAGTGACTTGCTCAAGGTCACACAGCTAGTTTTTTGTGTTAAGTGTCTGAGGCCACATTTGAACTCAGGTCCTCCTGACTTCAGGGCCAGTGCTCTACTCACTGCGCCACCTAGTGAGCCCCCCCACTATACTCTTAAAAATTATTGAAGACCCCAAAGAACTTTTTCTTGATGGTGGTTATATGTGTTGATATTTAATGTATTAGACATTAAAATGCACTATTATGAAAATAGTTTTGCCCTCAAAGACCCCCCCTGACAGGGTCTTGGGGTCTCCCCAGGAGTCTTGGCATCACTCTTTGAGAACCACTTCTCTATACCATGCAGCCTCTTGTACTTACAGAGAGGTTTAAAGTAGGCGATGCACTTTGTGTATATTGTCTTACTTCATCCTTACATAAAGTGGGTGCAATTATCCCTCTCATATTTGTCCTTCAGGGGTAGCAAGGGATTAGCTCAGAACCATGGAGCCAATCCTTGCGTCAGAGGGGATTTGAACCAGGTCTTCTTGATTCCCTGGCCATCATTCCATTCATCAATGCCAAACTGCCTCTCTCTGGGAAAAGAAGAGCTGGTAGATCTGGATAAAAAGCATAATGCAAGGGGATGAGAGTGAAGAGGAGGGGACATGCTTTTGCACAGGTGGTCACTTATGCCTGAAACATTCTTCCTCTCCATCTCCACTTTGAGGAATCACTAGCCTCCTTTAAGGCAGAAACTCAGCTGCCTGAGACCTCTCCTGACTACCTACCTCAAGGGCTGGCATTCTCTTCCTCTTGAAACTTATCTGTGCCCATGTTTTATCCCTCTAGCAAAGTGTAAACTCCTGGAAAGAGAACTTTTTGTTTTTATATATCCAATGCCAGGTATAGAGTAAATACTGGATAAATGTTTGTTGAAACTTTGAAAGACAATGACATGGCCAATCTTTTTTTTTTTTAAGTGAATTGGGGTTAAGCGACTTGCCTAGGGACACACAGCTAGTAAGTGTCTGAGGCCAGATTTGAATGGTCAGTCTTAATTCCAGAAGATGAAACATAAACCTGTCACCTACCTCCTCACAGAGAGATGAAGGGATGCCTGGTGTTGAATGAAACATAGATTTTTGGACGTAGCCAATGCAGGAATTTCTTTTTCTTGGCCATGCATGTTTGTTATAAGGGTCTTATGTTTTCTTTTCTTTTCTTTTAAATGAGGAAGAAGTGGGAGGGAGAGAATATAGATTTTTGTTCATTTGGAAAAAAAATAAAATTTCAAACAATCAATGCTTGTTGAGTTGAAACAAAAATGAAGCAGAAAAGAGGAGCTTCCTGCTCCTTCTATGTCTCCCCCACGTCCCCACTCATCAGTCAGCTCAAGTTGGTACTGTTGAGAAGTCCTGAGTGAGTTTGTTATTCTTTCTAGACTCTGAATGGCAGAGCTGAGGGTGGGTGCAGGGCCCTGGACCTCAGCGAAGCCTTTCAAGTTCTGACTCATTCTTCCTAAGAATCATAAGCTGGACCTGGTCTTCATGCAGCCTCCCTGGCCTGTAATTATCCCAGTAGCACATTGCCAGCTTTGTTCTGTAGCTGGATGCTTTTTCCACTGAATCGGTGAGTCACCATTGGGGTGCATATACTTGGGGCAGTTATCAGGAGTTCATTAGAAGGAGGAGGAGGAAGTCCTGGACAAGGACCCCCTACCTGCAGAGACTTGGAAATTAATCCTTGGCTGGAAACTGTAAAGGGTAAATAGGAAGGGCAATTGGGATGGAGCCCAGCTCGCAGGCTAATGAGGACTGATAATTTGACCCAAGCCACATGGTTTCCTTTCTCCGATTGCTTATCCATCTCCACTCCTACCCCTGTGAAGCACTGCGAAAAATGGTATTAGATTAAATAAATATTTATTCATGGTTCTAGGCAACTGGGGAGGTTACAGAGAAAAGTATAGACCCTCTCTAAACAAAACAAATATTCCTTTGCCTTCTCCCCTTATTTTCAAGGCTGATCAGCTTGCACACAGAATGTATTTTGTTCTATTTGAATGTAAATTCCTTTCTTTTAGATTATTATGAGTTCCATGTATTTTTAATTTGAGGGGTGGGGGTAGAGCAGTGGAAGAGAGAGTTAGTAGATATTTCATGTGCTTAAGAATGAGCTTTCTGTAGTTCTTCATACCAATGACTAGATCCTATGTCACTACCATGATGGATTTAGAAGGAGAAGGAACATCAAAGACGTCACCAACACTTCTGGTCTGTAAATAAATACACTTGACTTAAACATTTGCTGAATGCTTCTCCTGCTTCTCCTGCCAGTGTCCAGGTCATTTCCATCAGGGTCAGGGAATCCTTGCCACAGTTGACCCAAAGGGATGAGAAAGTAGTTGGGAAAGTCACTCAATTCAATTCAAAAAACGTTTATTAAGCACTGACTTACAGACCAGACATTGATTGTACTGGGGACGGGGAGTGGTGAGAAGGGGAATGCAAAAATGAAACTAATTCCTGTGTGACATTTAAAAAGTTCAAGAGACATAGTTTCTGGGTAATTAATCATTTTATTAACAATGCTAGCATTTTACTAAGAAAAGGGTCAGTGACATTCTCAAATGCCAAAGACCAATCATGATGGTGGTTACACAGTTTATATGCCCTTGCAAGAGTGGGTGTTCCTGAGGATGGTAATCAACTCTGATTGGTTAACAATGAGAGAGAATGAATATTACAATAAGAGGTGGACCTACTCTAATGAGGGATGTAACTTTGATTATGTTCTTCTCTTCTCTTCCAAATCATCCCCTGCCTGGGGAGAGAGTGGGAATCTAGACAAAGATTCTATATTCCCACACCCAAGACTGAGGAGAATAGAAAGGACAGGAGTTTCACCTTGGATTCAATTCCTCTTAAAGCTGGGTGGGTTAACTGTACCTAGATTGAGGCGAATGTTGATTCTATCCTGTTCTTCAGGAAATGAGAACTTCAGAAAAAGGGGGAGCTCTGGATCTCCCCAAATCATTGTTATCAATGGCCATTTCCTTCACCTGCTTTACCATTCCAGTATCTCTGCCAAGAAAACCCCAAATGGGGTCACAAAGAGTTGGACGGGACTGAACAACAGAAAGTTTCTTGAGGATGGATTTAACTGTTTCTCTTTGCATCCCCAGTGCCTAGCATTGTGTCTTACATGTGGTCGATACTTAACCGCTGAATGGAAAACTCTGGTCTTGACTACCTCTTTGTTTCTCCTCTCTGGTTCACTTGGCCTAGTTCTATTCTGCATTATCATTATTACTACCAGTATTTGTGTTTTATACCACTATGAGATTATAAACTTCATGAGGGCAGGGATGTTTCTTCATTAGTCTTTCTATTTCCTTCCCACACTTAGCACAAAGTAGATCATTGATAAATAGCTGCTAAATTGAATTTCTGTGTTGTATTTCAAGCTGAATTAAATTTATTTTATTCCCAGGAGTTAGATATTCAGGGAATTTGAATGGTTGACTACTTACCAAGTTTTCCCAAGAAATGTCTTTCAATTGACTGACTCTGACTGTAAACACTTACATTGCTGACAACAAGGGAGGGACAAAGAAGCCTACGAACTCTTGCCAAAATGGTGACTCAGATACTAATGACAACAACAACAGTGATAGCTGTCTTAAACTACATGACAAATCAAGGAAAAATGTATAGACATATTTCCTAAACAAAATTGGACACCACTTTGCAAGTCAAGGACGGTAATAGATACAACATGCCCAACTTTAATAGAATATCAGTTTGCTACTGATTTGGTTAAGATCCAATAGTGGAATCCAAAGACCCTGCAGAGGCAACATTCCGCATGAACTCGACTAACAAAATGGTGACAAAGAAGCATTCAGCAAATGTTTAAGTCAAGTGTATTTATTTACAGACCAGAAGTGTTGGTGACGTCTTTGATGTTCCTTCTCCTTCTAAATCCATCATGGTAGTGACATAGGATCTAGTCATTGGTATGAAGAACTACAGAAAGCTCATTCTTAAGGAACCTGGATTTATTGATTGATGTAGACTTGGCAAGAAAATGGCAGACACTGTACAACCTACTATTGTGGGATGAAAAAATTTAGCACCTGCTGAATACTTACAAAGACAAAGATCAAGTGGCCAGATTTATAAACCAGACTCTTACTTTTGTCCATAAATTAACAGATGACAAATCCTCTTAGTACAAATACAAACCTTAATTACATGCCTGAGAATTCAAGAAATAATTAGAAATAGAACATTAAATAGATATAATTATCATTTTCATTTACCAAGACTTAACACTGCCCTAGAAAAAGTTAGGAGCAATACTTTGAGTAGATGTCAAACCCTCATAACTTCTCAATTATTTGGAAGGAAAAAACTATCAAAAGATGGGGACCTAACAAAAGAAAGAAATCCCTTTAGGAAAAGGAAAAATTTCTTGTCATATCTATCATCCTGTCTGCTGTTGGGGTTGTCCTGAAGATGCTTGAAATGATCCTTCAAAAGCTGAGCCCGGATCCTAATATTTGCATTTTATCCGTTTAAAAATCAATCATTTTATCCATTTGTATAATAGTTTGCCCAAACGTAAACATAAAACAACATTAACAAAGTAATTTGTTACAGGACTGTTTCTATCAGGGTTATTTGGATGTAAAGATGACAATGAAATGATGATGATGTTCAGTTGGGTTTAACTCCATTGGGGGTTTTCTTGGCAGAGATGCTAGAGCGGTTTGCCATTCCCTTCTCCAACTCAGTTTACAGTTGAGGAAACTGAGGCAATCAATCAGGGTTAAGTGACTTGCTCAGGACTACATAGCTAGTAAGTGTCTGATTCCAGACCTGGCACTCTATCTAGCTGCCCAATGATGATGATAGACTGATTGACATGGTAATTTAAATTAAATTTAAATTGGGGAATGGCTGAACAAGTTGTGGTATATGATTGTGATGAAAAGTTACGGCGCTATGAGAAATGATGAACTCAGTAATCTTAGAAGAACATGGATAGAATCGCATGAAATAATGAAGAGTGAAATGAGCAGAACCAAGAGAACATTCTATACAGTAACATCTATAATGTTTTGAAAACAACTTTGAGAGACTAAGTAGTTTTGACTGTTACAAATACCCCAATTAACTATAAAGGACATAGGAAAGAAGATGCTATCTGCATTCAGAGAAAGAACTGATAAATAGAAGTCTGTATAGAATGATTATACACACACACACACACACACACACACAC
>JAQQSU010016676.1:0-10879 GCA_028627135.1 Pseudochirops cupreus | reverse complement strand
ACTATTGTACAATGTGAAAGTATTTGCAGATCCTATATATGATTGCACACCACCATGGCAGGGGATATAGGGGGAAGGGAGGGGAGAAAATCTGAAACTCAAGTGATTGTGGAACTGAATCTTGTAAATTAAAAGTAAATAAGTAAATAAAAAAAATTTTAAGAAAAAGTTAAAAAAAAAGTTGAAAGAAAAGCAGCCTTGAAGGTTTATAATCCCTCTCCATCCTCACCACCACTACTCGTAGTCAGGCACTAAACATTTATTAAGCACCTACGATGTTCCAAGTGTGCAGACTACACATAGGACTAATCTTGAGTTAGGAGAAAATCTTAGACTTGAAATCTGAATGAGAGCAACTCCAGGAAACAACCAGATGAAAAGGAAGAGAAAGAAATAGAGCAGGGAAAGCCTAATGATTTACTCCATCTTGATCCATTCCAGGAAAAATCAGTAGGAAATACGTAATTCAAGGCTCACCTGTTTTATTTTGCTTAAGATAAAACTGACCATAAACAACACTGTGAAATTGTATTCTCACAGAACCAGCAAATGATATGTACTCTGTCCACAGAAAAATAGAAAAGAGTGTCTTGGTAACACTTCCTTCAATCCACAATCATCTGAGCTAAATAGTAGCTGACGGAAAATTAATGACTTGAATTATCAATATGCCACCCTACCCTCACCCTGCAACGACAAGGGAAAACATGGTGGAGATCATAGCTATGACTGAGTGCAATGGTGGAGAAAACTTGAATAAGATATTTAAGTAAGATTGTCTGTGGCACAGATATCCCCAAAGTGGAGACATTACCAAGTTTGATGGTGAAAGAGAGAGAAGGGACTAAATAGATCCCAACCCATGGCAGTTTCCCCTGGCACTATGGACGATAGCCTTGTGACTGTCAAGTTATAGCAGCATGAATACATGCCTATATGTAGCAGTTGCTGGCACAGATCAAAACTCAGCAATTTCAGATCTTGAGCGAATGCCATGAATGGGAAGTTATGGTCCAGTCAAGATGAAAAGGGATAGTGTTGCGTCAAGTACCCTGTCATCCTTAGTGCAATGAACCAGAAACTCAATTTTGAGCATGGTGGACCATGTAGATAAAACTTTTCACCAGGAGCTGAGCTAAGAACTTAGCTTCCAAGTTAGCTAGGAGAAAAAGATGAATAGTCCAAAAAGTCATCTCTTTTGGGAAACTATTCACCCCAATCTGAAATGCTCATATCTATATTATATGTTAACTATACTACCATATTTATTACTCTTTGTACAATGCAATGAGGTGGTTTGGGGCTTTTTGCTTTTGTTTTTACATTATGTTCCTGAAATAGAAGTGAATTGATAGAAACAGTGGTGTAAGGCAGTCACGTCAAACTGTAGACCACATACTGACTTAAAAAATAACAAATTAGCATTATATGTTTTGCACTGTATTTTTATTACTTTGCTAAGCATTTACCAATTATATTTTAATCTGGATCCAGCCACACTGGGGAGTTTTACTGGTAGGTTCCACTGGTTGTGAGATTGACATCTCTAGTATAAGGGACAAAAGAGATGCTTTCCAATGCAAGGATAGGAACAAAAAAGCCATGATCTGATTGAATAAACAGTACTACAATGAGCTAAGGTAAGAATCCCACTCACAAAGAGGCAAAGGCAAAAGGCAAATCACAGCAACTGCTGGAGACTCTAAAAGGGAGCTTAGAACTGAGGCTGATACCCCCAGAGTTTCTTCTGCTTTTCAGTGGTATGCATTACAGATGTAAAAATAAAATTAGACTGGTCATAATGCATTTTACCTATTGCAATTAGAATTCTCCTTATTCTCATTTCAGATTCAGCATTATGCAAAATTTTGAAGAGGATCAAGTTTCTCTTCAGTCCTATACCATTTTCCTTTCTGTAACTCTTTCCTCAACATTCAACTCCTTCACATGTTTAGGGCAATAAAATTATTGTGTAATTAGTTGTCCCCCTGAAAGAGTATCCCATCTGGTGCTGCAGTTCACCCTTCTCTCTCCCCCTGACCCATGTGCATAACCACTGAGCACTGATTTTTTTCCAGACTTTTTCCATCTTCTACCCTCCATGAAAACTTACCTGTCTTGTTTCTCACTCTGAGAGTGAGCCCTGATAAATGATGGCCAAGAGATGATCTGATCAAGTAATTCATGCTGAGGGGCTAAGGAATTACAAAAATCTTGATATATCATCTTCAGGAAGGCAAGGAAGGAGGGGAACTCTAGCATCTCTCATTCATATCGTGTAAATCAGCACTTCTTAAACTGTGGGTTGTGACCCCATATAGGGTCACCAAACTGAATGTGGGGGTTGTGAAAAATGTGTCAACAGTAAAAGGTTTCTGAACATGCAATCACCAAAAATTAATTTAAAATCAAACAAGTAATGAATGTGAGGTGTTTCTGGCAGTGCTTGTCTGTGTTGCATCATACAATTTCACTGACGAGCATACAACATGTGCACTTTGCACAGCACATGCCATCATGACATGCAACACCAACAAATGCTGCCAGAAACACTGTGGCTCAGATTTGAGACTATTATATGTTATGAATTACAGTGTTTTTACATAGAAATTTATATAGAAAATTATTAAATAAATTTTTGCTTGGGATTAGGACAGAATTTCTAACAATTTCTGAAGTGGCTCTAAACATATTTCTGCCATTTTGTACTATGTATTTATGGGAAGTGGCATTCTCAGCATTGATGATTATAAAGTCATATTAACTGTCAACACTAAAAAACATTGAAGATGCCCTGTGTCCTGCAGTATCAAATAATCTGCCAAGATTTAATTCTTTATGTAAAGATAAACAAGCACATCTATCTTTTTTTTTTTTTTTTGCTTTTTGGAGGGCAATTGGGGTTAAGTTACTTGCCCAAAGTCACATGGCTAGTAAGTGTGTCAAGTGTCTGAGGCCAGATTTGAACTCAGGTCCTCCTGACTCCACGGCCAGTGTTCTTATTCACTGCACCACCTAGCCACCCCAAGCACATCTATCTTGTTAGTATGCAACTTTACTTTCATCTTTAATAAATGGTAAAATTATATATACATATATATATATATACATATGCATGTATATATAAATATGTATATATATATATATACACATACATACGCACCAAAGAATTGTTTCAAAATAAATTTCTTTATTATTTGTCATCAATAAATGTTTGATTTGTATACCTATTTTATATACCTATATACCTGGGGTTGAGTAAAAATTTCCTGGGCAAAATAGGATCACGAGTGGAAAAAGTTTGAGAAGCCTGTTGTAGATGTCTTTCTATTCTCTCTACTTCTACTGTCCCTGTTACTCTCTTTCAATTGAAGATAACATACCATAGAATATCTGAGTTAGAAGGCTCTTTAGAGACTATAGGATCATAGGATTCTAATGGGAGAATGTAAGCCTAGTCCTAAGAAAATAACCATGAAACCAAAAAAGATGTTTGGTAAGCCTCTTTCTGAAAGTTCATTGTGATGTGGAATAGAGGGACCCAGCTCTCCATTTCAGAACATGCAAAGGTATTTTTGATCTGTTCTCTTGTTTATTATGTCATAAAAACAAGGACTTTTGATTACTTACTGAACTGGAATTGAGTCTCCATAGAAAATTTCCCAATAAATAAATTTGCTCTCTTTTAAATTCTCCTGGTCATGAGTGGACAACTTTCTGAATTACAGAGGGCTAGTTAGAGGAAGGGGCTGCAGGAAGGGAGAAGAAGGTTCCCTTCCTCCACACCATGAACATATATATCTTCTTAGGTAAGTTCATGCATGGGATACCTACTCATGTATTCTTTCCACTGGTGAATGAAACACTGAAAGATCAGAGAGAAGTCCAGTGACAAGAGTCCATATCATGGTTTGCCAACAATTTAGCCCAGTAACCCTTTGCAGCTTTGAGGAACAATCTGTGTGATCTAACCCAATAGCTGAGATGTCGTATCCTAGAGTAAAGGAGCTATAGAAATAAACTTGGTGGAGCACATGTTGTGTAGAAACCTCTCAGTTTGAGCCCATTCTCCCCAAGGACTAAGGGAAGATTATGTTTCTGGTTTGGGAGATGTTTTATATTTTGATTCTTGCTATACCTTTTAATGAGCATCTCTTTATAAAGGCTAATTGTGTTAATTGGTTAATACAAATTGAGGAGACACTAGCTGTAATTGGTATATGATACTGGATCAGTATTCATTGGTAATTGATACTGAGGAGAACACAATGGAATGAGAGCTTAGAACCCTTTAGGGAGAGATGTAGCTGCCTTCTGGAGATGTGATGGGGACTTAAGAGAAGGATTCCTAGAGTCTATCCATTTCTACAAGATCGTTGGATCATAGATCTAGGACTGAAAGAGAATTCAAAGACCATCTAATTCAAGTTCCTCATTTTATGGTTGAGGAAACTAGGATGAATAAATGACTTGCCCAATGTCACTCAGATAATGAGCATCAGAGATGGAATTTAAATCTAGGTTCTCTGATGCCAGAACCAGTTCTCTTTGCACTGAAAATGGGTCACTCAATATAATCTTCTCCCTCATGCAGGAATCCTTTAAACAACATCTGTTCTAACTGGTGTTCTCATTCAAACTAGTAAGCATATCAGAGTGTGACATACCCTGGCATTGTTGTAATATTGTCACAGAGTCAAGATAGAGGATGCTTCAGAGTAATATCTTGAGAAAGTGAGGAAGATGTAATTTTAACTAAAGATAAAATGCATGTCTTTCAGAGTTGTTTTGATTATATGTTAAATGTCCTCTCATAGCAGATAAAAAGAAATTAATATGCATGTATAAGTATATATACAAATGTAAATTATCTTATATCTTATATACACACATATATGTGAATGCATATGTACACCCATGAATATGTGTGTATATGTTTAACCATACACACACATAGATGAATTCATCTTAGGATGTCATTTGTTGATAATTGCATGCTTCCCTTTTGCAGAAATTTTAAATTGCTAACTAAGCATAACAGCCCGAGACACATCTAACTAAAGGTTGCCCCTAACTGTTAACAGTTGCAGCAGTACTTACTCAGCATGAGACCTCACATGTTGAGAGTTCACCAGACTGTACTTGTTTATGGATTGTTTTTTAATAGCCAGCAGCTCTTTTCTGAGTCAGGGGTACACAAACAAGTTGAAAAACTAAGAGGCAGAAAATGAATTATAGGAGCCCGGAGCTGGATGAGAACTTGTGAAGTTGTCGCGGCAGGTCTGCCCAGCACCATCTCAGAACTGTGGTGCCATGGGGCCTGCTCATTTATCTCTTCCCAAGAGCAGCAGGAATTAAATGGTCGGAGTCTCACGATGAGTAAGAGGTAGTTTATACAAGTGCTTTCCATTTAGAGTAAAAATAGGAATATGAATACAAGCAGGGGGGGAAAAGGGCATCAAATACTAAGGAGCCACTCACATATAAATAACTACTGGAGAGAGAATGGCTATATTTACAAAAAAGGCCCATGATGGCCCTAACCGTGCTTCAGGCTGCCTTCCTTTTCTTTTTTCTTTTTCTTTTTTTTTTGTTAATGAAAACAGAGACTCGTTATATAAACTACCCACTGGAAGCCTGCGAGGACTAACCATTTTTATTTCTTATTGCAGTTGGAATTGGAAAGGAACAGTCCGTCCTAGAACATGGCAATCCATCTACTGTTTCTTTGTCTTCATCACCGAGTAAGAGAGAGTAGAGTTGCTGTTGCCAATCAGAAAGCACAGATGGAGTGGTATCACTTTGTCATTTGCTTTCAGGCAGATCACAGGCTGCTTCCTGAGAATCACAGACATCCTGTTAGGTCTGGGAGGCTCCATCCAGGCATCTATGCCTAGTGTATTTCAGAAAAGTCAGGGGAGGCTGCGGCTTTTGTTCTGTGAACATGTCAGAGTTGAGTTGAGTTTTTGTGTTTTTTTTTTTAATATTCCCCACCCTTGTTTGTTCCCTGATGTAGTACTGAGATGTCATTTGTGTTAGAGCCAAAAACTGGAGACATGCTGAATATGTGAATACCAAGGAAGTGGTTTCCTTAGCAATCATAGGCATGTGAAAATCACAACTTCCTTTCCCCTTCTTGTGACCTTTTTTTTTTTCAAAGCAATTCAAATTGAGGACAATGGAAATGAATTCCAAGCACCCACAGTGGGCATGAATTGCTAAGCAGTTATTCACGCAGTAGACAAATTACTCTAAAGCAACATGAACATTTTATTAGTGAAATTGCTTAGTATTTAGGGATGTCCCTGTATTTTGCAGCTTCTTCCACTCCTCCAAAAAACTCTCCATCCTCTTTGTAACTGAGAAAGCACAGATCTGTGGAGCTTCATCCTAAGTGATAAATAAAAGTCAGACATTTGCTACATATGCTATTTAAAAGTATTTCCTCCCTAGGGAAAGGGACAAGTCAAATCACTTTCAAAGCAGTTCCGTTTCCATACCAAATATCTATGCTGGCAGCTATCATTATGTAGCCTATCCAGGCAACGAATCAACAAGGGTTTATTAAGCACCAACTATTTGCCAGGTACTGTGTTAAGCACTGAGTCTAGTCTACGTATATAGATTTAGAGCTGGACAAGACCACAGATGTCACATAATCTAAACTCTCTCATTTCAAAGATGAGAAAAATGAGGTGAGAATTTAAAGGACTTTGTCAAGGACACATAAGTAGTAAACAATAGATCTGGGATTTGGATCCAGATTTTTGAACTCCAAATCTAGGACTTTTCCCCATTACACCATGCTTTTTAATACTTGGTGCACTTTTAGGCTGCAGGGATGCTCAAAGTTGTATCTTGTATGACCTCAAGCTTCTCGTACTATAGATGCAGACTCCCAATATTTCTACTCAGCCTAAAAGCAGATGGCACACTTAAGTCATAGGATCATAAAAATATTCAAGTCCAATCCATTCCTTTTACAAATAAGGAAACTGAGGCTCAGAGAAATTAACCAACTTATTCAGGTTTACAAAGTGAGGTAAGATTTTAGCTCAGGTTTTCTGACTCCAGGTAGAATACTATATAATAATAACACCAAATATAGCAGTTACACATAGGGTAGCTAGTTTACATAGTGGACAGAGTACTGAACCTGGAGTTAGTAAGACTCATCTTCCTGAATTCAAATCTAGCTTTGGACACTTACTAGTTGTGTGACGCTAGATGTGCCACTTAACGCTGTTTGACTTGATTTCTTCATCTATAAAATAATCTGAAGAAGGAAATGGCAAACCACTTCAGTATCTTTGCCAAGAAAATCCCAAATGGGATTTTCCCAAATGAATCCCAAATGGACAACAGCTAACCAGCCTCACTGAGTTCTCAACTGATAAATGATGGTTTTGGTCTTCTTTTTCTTCTTTGTCCTTTGTTTCTGAAGAGATCCAGTGAATATGTATTTAACAGAAGCTTTTTGCATATTCAAAGTAGATGTTGCTTGAAAAGGGAGCTATTCTCTTTTACCTTTGTACAATGGACAGTGCTCATGAAGAAAAGAGACAGAAGAATCATATAAACTGCTTTTTTTTGCAGCAATGTGTCCCATAATCTCAAATTTAACTCCATTCTGTTTTATCACAACTCTGTGCAACCATCTCATTTTTACCCTCATTCTTCAGCTATGTTAACTCAGGCTAAATGATTCTCCTGGGCCCCAGTATGAGTCTTTAATGGGACCTGGAATAGAAACACTCATTCTGAATTTCAGATGCAATCAAAGCACAACCCAATTCTTTGTTGGTAAACAAGGGAGTGAATGGTACTTGATGTCTCTGACCCAATGGCAAATTGCATGTAACAAAATCACAGAATCCTAGGATTCTAGATTTAGATTTTTTTTTTTTAGCGAACTTCAGAGGGCAATCTGTTCTGAAACTGAGGCCCTGAGACAGAAATAACTTCTAAGATTAATTAAGTAGTAAAATGGTAGAACCAGAATTTGAACTTAGGTCCTTTGACTAGCTCAAGAAGTTTCTCTGCTTCAGTACTCTCAGAAGGGTAAATGATCTCCATGAGTCCAACCTATTTCTGACCCAAAATCTCCTCAACAATATCTTCTATAAGTCAGGGTTTCTTAACCTTTGAGGGGGTCATGAACACATTTGAAAATCTAGCGAAACCTATAAACACCTTCTCAAAATAATATCTTTAAATGCACAAGATAAAATATATAGTATAACAAATGAAACTAACTGTTTATCAGGAAGTCATGGGACCAGTTACCAAGATCTGAGTTGTCAGTTTTTTTATGTTGAACTTCAAGACAGCTTTTATACTCTCCTCTTCCACCCTTATCAAGAGGTTTCTTAATTCCTCTTCACTTTCTGCTGTCAGAGTGGTATCATTTGTAAAGCTATAAAAACAAGAAGCCCACAAATGCCTACATTAAAAATTCATGCTATACATGTTCTCTTCTTGAAAAACTCTAGTAAGGGATTTGTTTTTATTGTTTAGTTGTTTTTAAGTCATGTCTTACTCTTCCTGAACCCATCTGGGGTTTTCTTGGCAAAGATATTCAAAGGTTAGCCATTTTTTTCTTCAGCTGATTTTACAGGTGAAAAAAACTGAGGCAAACAGGGTTAAGTGATTTGCCCAAGGTCACACACAGACATAGCCTAAAAATAATCAGACTACAGAAAACTTTAACCATAAAATTTCTAGATATAGTATTTCAATAAAACAAGAATATGAATTACATACATTGCTTAGAAGATAAAGTAGAGATGGAAATAATCCACTAGTCATCTCCTGAAAAAAACCCTAAAATGAAAACTCTCAGGAATGTCACAGCCCAAATCAAGATATTTACAGTTAAATAAAAAATATCACAAGCAGCCAGAGAAAGAATTCAAATACCAAAGAATCAAGTTAGGTTCAAATAACATTCAGTATCTATAAATATATTATAATATTACATATCAGAAAGCAAAAACAAAAATGATTACAACTTAGAATCATTTACCTGACAAAGCTGAGTGTAATCTTTTTTATTGTTGAGTCATTTTTCAGTTAGATACAACTGTGGCTCCTTGCAACCCCATTTTCTTGGCAAAAATGCTGTAGTGGTTTGCCATTTCTTTTCTAGCTCATTTTATAGATGAGGAAACAGGTAAACAGGGTTAAGTGACTTACGCGAGGTCACATAGATAGTAAATATCTGAGGCTGAATTTGAATTAATAAAGATGGGTCTTCCTAACTGCAGGCCTAATACTGTGCCACCTAGCTGCCCCAAGTATAATCTACAGAATTTTTTTTAAAAAGGATTTTTAATGAAATAGAGGATCTCCAAGTATAATTAGATCAGAGCTGTGTAGATGATTTGAAATGTTAAAGCAGGAGTCAAGGGAAACATAGAAAGGTAAATACCCGTTAGTAATTTGGATGAATAGCTCCTATTATAAGAGTGTGAAAAGAAAATAAAAAAGTTTCTCCTCAAAACCCAAAGGAAGTTCTTCAAGAGTAATAGAGGGAATGAATAAGACAGAGGGCTTGGAAGACATTTTGCTATATCTTAATGATCTTAAAAGAAAAAAATAACAGAGAAGGAAAATGAACAGACTCAGTAACAATGAAGGAAGAAGAGAGTTAAACTTGCTATCACACATAATCAAAGTGTTTGAGAAAATTATAAAAATATACAGGAAGGTTTGAAGGGAGCTAACTGCATACCAACCTGACTCTCATCTGAATGAGACAAAGGAGGATTGAATATACATATACACACACAAAGATTTGAGTGTAGACATTCTCTAAACTCAACTTGGCAAAGACAGAGAGATAAGAATTAAGAGATTAGTCATGTACAAAACATAATACACAAAAAATCATCTCAAGAGAGTTTTGTGTGAAGAGAGAATTAAAGAAAAGAAGGAAAAGTGTAAGAAACTGTAATCAGGGTCTGACTGAGGGAAAAAAGAGACAAATGGAGGGAATGAAGCAGATTCAATCAAATACAGATTTATAATTGATATATAATAAATGTTTATATGTACAAATTTTACACACACACACAACTTGCATGACTCCATTTGAGATGTTCGTGGTAAAGATCCTAGAGTAGTTTGCCATTTCCTTCTCTAGCTCTTTTTACAGAAGAGGAAACTGAGACAAATAAGGCTAAATGACTTGCCCAGGACCACTAACCCGTGTCTGAGTCTGCACTTGAACTCAGGTCTTCCTGAATTTACACCCAGCGCTCTCTCCACTCCTTCACCTCACTGCCACATAACTCATAGCATTCTCCAATTGAAAAATACTTGAAGGATATGAACAAAAAATTATCAAATGAGCTGCAAAATATTCACAACCACATTTTAAAATGCTTTCAATCTCTACTAGCAAGAGAAATGCAAGTCAAAACAATCCTGAGGTTTCACTTCAAACTCTACAAATTGGCAAAAAAATAAAATTAATCCAAAAGTGTCAACAGTTAATGCTGTAGGAGCTGTGTAAGGATAGGGACATTAATGCATTGTTGAAGGAGGTATGACATTTCTTAGCCATTTTGGAAAGTAATCTGGAGCTGTACAAATCAAATAACTAAAATGTCTTTATCATTTCAACCAGAAACTCCATTATTGGGTTGAAACCAGAAGGAAATCATTGGTTAGAAGAAAGCCCCCATCAGTGTTCACAGCAGCACTTTTTGTGATAGTTAAGAATGGGAAACGGGGGCGGAGCCAAGATGGTGGCGAAGCAGCAGCAACACATCGCAGCTCTCACATAGCCACCCCAAAATACCCATAAAATAGGACTCTAAACCAATCCTGGAACTCCAAAACGCACACAAAGATACTTCCCACTAAAGTCAGCTTG
>JAQQSU010016675.1:0-10879 GCA_028627135.1 Pseudochirops cupreus | reverse complement strand
AATTTTGCTGGGTAGTTGATTCTTGGTTTTAATCCTAGCTCCCTTGATCTCCGGAATATCATATTCCAGGCCCTTCGATCCCATAGTGTAGAAGCTGCTAGATCCTGGGTTATCCTAATTGTGTTTCCACAATATTCAAATTGTTTCTTCCTGGCAGCTTGCAATACCTTCTCCTTGGTCTGGGGATTCCAGAACCTGACTATAATATTTCTAGGAGTTTTCTTTTGGGGATCTTTTTCAAGAGGTGATTGGTGAATTCTTTCAAGTTGTATTTTGCCCTCTGGTTCTAAAATATCTGGGCAATTTTCCTTGAGAATTTCTTGAAGGATGCTTTTTAAGTTCTTTTTTTGATCATGGCTTTCAGGTAGTCCAATAATTTTTAGATTGTCTCTCCTGGATCTGTTTTCCAGGTCAGTGTTTTTTTTGAGGAGATATTTCACATTGCCTTCTATTTTTTCATTTCTTTGGATCTGTTTGATGATATCTTGATTTCTCATAAAGTCATTTGCTTCTATTTGCTCCTCTCTAATTTTGAAGGAGTTATTCTCTTCAGAATGCTTTTGAGATTCTTTTTCCATCTGGCAAAGTTGACTTTTTAAGGCATTCTTTCTCCTCATTGGCTTTTTGGGCCTCTTTTGTCATTTGAGTTAATCTATTTTTTAAAGTGTTAATTTCTTCAGTCAGGTTGTTGACTCTCTTTTCATGATTTTCTTGCATTATTCTTATTTCTCTTCCCAATTTTTCTTCTATTTCTCTCATTTGGTTTTCAAAATCTTTCTTCAGCTGATCTCTAGCTTTTTGGCAACTTTATGTTTCTTGGAAGCTTTTGGTGTGGGAGTTCTGACTGTGTTGTCTTCCTCCCATTCTCTGCTTTGTTCCTTCTTTACCACAAAGAAGGAATCTAGAGTTTGGTTGCTGTTCTTACTTTGCTTCCTATGCTTATTCATGGTCATCATTCAATGGGTTTGTATTTTTTTTTAACTCTGTGGAACTCTGCTTCCAGAAGGGACAGCTCTGTCCCAAATTGCTGGGGTTTTCCCAGCTGCTGGGGCTTTTAGGAGGCTGCTGGGTCCCTCCCTAGCTCCAGCTCACTGAAAAAAAAACAACAACCCAGGACCACCTCCCAAGACTGCGATCTGGATCCAGGCTGCTCAATGCAAGAGCACTTGGTCTCTGAATGGTTGCCAAGCCCCCCTGTAGTCTGCAGGTCGGGAGCTCTGAAGCGGCAATATGGAGGCAGGTGCAAAACCTCTGCACCAATTCTTTGCCCTGGAGGTGGTTTGGCCAGACCTGCTTTTCTTCCCCGATTTTTAGCCGAGTTCTACTGACCTTAGTCCTTTTTTCTTATGGCTTGATAATTCTGGATACTGCCACAGCTGCCTCAGATCCACTCTGCTGAAACTCCAGCCACGGCGTGGCTCCTCTCATCCAGCTGCCCCCAGGGCAAAGCCACCGTTTCAGGCTGTGCTGGTTTTGCTCTCAGAGCTGAGATGGTCACTTTGAGCTGAGCTGCCTTCAGCAGGAGATATATCTGTGTGCGTTTTAGAACCCTAGAATTTGTTTAGAGTCATATTTTTTGGGTATTTGATGTGGCTGTGTCAGAGTTGTGATTTCTTGCTGCTCCTACGCCGCCATCTCGGCTCTGCCCCTTAAGGTGTTATTTTCTTCAGTCAGGTTGTTGACTCTCTTTTCATGATTTTCTTGCATCACTCTCATTTCTCTTCCCAATTTTTCCTCCACTTCTCTTATTTGGTTTTCAAAATCCTTCTTAAGCTACTCTATGACCTGTAATAAGTTTATATTTTTCTTGGAAGCTTTTGGTGCAGGAGTTCTGACTGTATTGTCTTCCTCCTCATCCATCCTTTGATCCTTTTTGTCCCCAAAAAAGGAATCTGAAGTTGGGTTACTGTGTTTACTTTGCTTCCTTTCCCTGCTCATGTTGCCAGTCAATTACTTGACTTTTTAGCTGTGTGGAACTCTGCTTCCCAGGGGGAGAGCTTTGTCTCAAACTGCTGGGGTTTTCACAGCTGTTGGAGCTATTAGGAGGCCACCATCTCTGCAGCCCCCACCAGCTTTGACTCACTGGTCACACACCTCAGGACCACCACTCAAGACCACGATCCTGATCCAGGCAGCTTAAAGCAAGAGCACTTAGCCTCCGAATGGTCTCTTGGCCCCCCTTTAGTCTGCAGGCTGGGAGCTCTGAAGCAACCAAATGCAGATGGCTGCAGGGCTACCTCTTCTGCTGCTGTCTTGCTCGGGTGGCAGATGACCAGACCTGCATTTTTCCCCCAAATTTAGCTGAGTTGCCCTAACCTTTCACTTTGTCCTTGGTTCTTATAGGTTGATAATTCTGGAAATTGCCACAGCTGCCAGTGATCCACTCTCCCAAATGCTCCAGCCGCAGCTTGTACTGGCAGCCCTGGGGCTGAAGCTGAACTGGTCTTGGCTCCCAGCGTGCTGCAATGAGCCCTTCCTATCCTGACTGCGGGACTGCCTTCAGTGGGAGCTTTGTTTCTCTGTACTTTTGTGGTTTCTGGAGTTCTAAAATTTGTTTAGAGTCATATTTTATAGGTATTTGAGGTGGTTATGGGGGGAGCTCACAGCATTCTCCTGCTTCTAGCTGCCATCTTGTCTCCACCTCCTCCCACAATATTTTTCAAAAATTTCAAGTGACCATGCATAATCTAGGTATAAAGGCTGATACTGTAAGCAATCTGGGAAAGCAAGGAATAGTTGACCTGTCAGATGTATGGAGAAGGGAAGACTTTATGACCAAACAAGAGTTAGAGAGCATGATAAAATGCAAAATGGATGATCTTGATTACATTAAATTGAAAAGTTTCTGTACAAACAAAGCCAATGTAACCAAGATTAAGAGGGAAGTGGGAAATTAAGCAAGAATTTTTACAACCAGTGTTTCTGATAAAGGCCTCATTTCTAAAATATACAGGGAATTGAGTCACATCTATAAGAATACAAGTCATTCCTCAGTTGATAAATGGTCAAAGGATATGAACAGGCAATTTTCAGAGGTAGAAATTAAAGATATCTCTAAGCATATGAAAAAATGCTCTAAATCACTATTGATTCAAGAAATGCAAATCAAAACAACTCTGAGGTACCACATCTCAGCAGTCAGATTGGCAAAGATGACAAAACAGGAAAACGACAAATGCTGGAGAAGATGTGGAAAAATCAGACCACTAATGCAGTGTTGCTTGAGTTGTGAACTGATTCACCCATTCTGGGGAGCAATCAGGAACTGGGCCAAAGGGCTATAAATAATTGCATACCTTTTGACCCAGTAATACCACTTCTAGGGTTGCATCCCAAAGATATCATAGAAGTGGGAGGAAGACCTATATGTACAAAAATATTTATTGCAGCTCTTTTTGTGGTGGCAAAATATTGGAAATCAAGGGGATGGCCATCAATTGGGGAATGTCTAAACAAGTTGTGGTATATGAATGTAATGGAATACTATTGTGCTATAAGAAATGAGGAGCGGATGGACTTTATATTTATCTGGAGAGGCTTATACAAACTTATGCTAAGTGAGAAAAGCAAAACCAGGAGAAATTTGTACACAATTACAGACACAACGTATGTGCAATGGTTAACTTTGATAGACTGGACTCTTCTCAGCAATGCAATGTTATAAGACAACTCCAAAAGACTCATGACAGAATGAGATGTCTACATTCAGAGAAAGATCTAGAAAGAACAGAGTTTAAATGCAGACTGAAGAAGACTACCTGCTCTCTTTCTTTTTCAAGTTTGGTTTTGTTTCCTCTTTCCCATTGTTCATTCCATCAGTTGCAACTCTCCTTTACAACCAGACTAATGTTTAATGTGAAAGTAATTGCAGATCCTATACTTTATTGCATGCCGTCATGGCAGGGGTGGGGGGGAGGAAGGGGAGAATATTTGAAACTCAAAGGATTGTGGAACTGAATCTTGTAAACTAAAGTAAACAAACCAACCAATCAATCAATCAATTTTTAAAAAATAAAAAAAAATCAAGCCACCACAAGTTATATCTATAAAATATAATGCTTCATAAGAGGTCGCTCAGTATAATGGGAAGATTGTTATCCTTGGAATCAGATATATGAGGCCATATCTCATCTCTAATACTCACTAGCTCTTAGACTGTCAGCAAGTCACTTGACCTCCAAGGTCCTTCCAGTTCTAAATCTATAATCATTACTCCTCTGAGCCTCAGTTTCCTTATTAAAAACAGGAATATTAATATACAGCCTTCTTCACAGTATGATTATAAGATAGAATTAGGTGGTATATGTGGAAAAATATTCATAGTTATGAATCAATCTGTAAGTTTTCTAAGGGAATGACATGGAACAGACTCATGTGGTAATCTTCACAACCTCAAACTTCTGCCCAAAAAGTCAAATCTTTTAAACAACAATATTTTTCTGGTGACATTGTTCAGGTCTAAGTAATAGGAAAACGCAGTCTCTGAATAATTTAATTTACTGGACACCCAAAGGACAATGAAGAGGCATATGTCTAGCCTGAACAGGCTACAATGTATTAGTAACTAAGAATTATTCAAGAAAAGTAGTGCCAAGAATATTATCAGATATTATCAGAAAAATGTATAATAGGAAAATAGGGTAATGACCTACCTTCATTCAGTGCAAGCAAAATATAATTGATAGTCAGTCTATATATGCTCCATTGATAGCTGATGTCATGAGAACTGGGGGATGCTCCCAAGAGCATTGACTGGACCCTGCCTAAAGACTTATGGGAGGGTATAGAAAAGAATCAGAATGAGAGAACATTCATTGGGGATTAAAGGGGATGATAGACATCCTTGGAGGCAGTGTCCACATCACTGAAGTCAGGGATCCATTAAATATTCAAGGATTAATATACAATGATAATGTTTTATTATATTTCCTTTTCTCTTCATCAGAATGATTCTATCGTTCCTTTAAAAGAAAGCAGAAAAGGATGTAGACATTTGGGGCTGTAGACTATGACAACAGCTAAAACAACGGGATTAAAATGAAATTAATAATAATTTTCATTATCTACCTCACAGGACTTTTTATGAGGCAGTGTTTCTATAAAGTACTAAATAGATTTAGTTGTTGCTTCAATTGTATGTTTCAATCATGTGCCATTGTCATATTGTTCATTGACATATTCACCTAACCCTCTTTGGTGGAACCAAACTCCCTAGCCTTCCTAGGGGAAAAGTAAATGTTCAACATAATAAGTTCAAAAATACCCATGAGACCTGTGAATCTTCCTACATGGTGCTGTTAGCAAGAGTTACCAAGTATCTGCAATATGGACATGCCTTTTTGCTAGTCAGAAAGCACAGCTAGAAGTTAATCTAAGGTTACGAGGTGAGGCAGAGTAAAGCTGTTCGGGGAAAGAGAAATTAGACCAGTGAAAGGCAGAAACATTCTAGTAGCCAATTAAAAGCAGATGGAGAGGGACTCAGTGAAAATGCTTTCTGTTACAAATCAAAACCCCCTGAAAAGAGTTTTGAGAGAAGGGGCAATGTTAAACTACAGCATAAGGGATGTAGATTAGCTAACAGAAAGAACTTCATAGCAGCATTTTTATGTGCTAAACTATACTACCAAAGAGAAATAGGTAAAATTTTCCTTATGAAAATATATGAAATATATATATATATATGTATATGCATATACACACATATATATAGGGGTGTGTGTGTGTGTGTGTGTGTGTGTGTGTGTGTGTGTGTGTGTGTGTGTGATGAAATGGCCTTGACTATTTACTGGGGGAGATGATCAAAGAAAATATATTTTTTTAATATTTAAATTGTATATATTTTAAATACAAATATATACTTAAATATACTAAAATAAAATTTTAAAGATTTAAAAATAATATCAATTGTTATAATAAGAATATGGAGTTTTTACAGTCAATTTGATCCCAAAAGGGAAGATTCTCAAGTGAGATGAGTGACTTCTGATACTGTACAAGGGAAGCAATTACGTACCTAACCAATCACAAGATAAAAATAACCAGTCTCTAGTGGTGCTCAGGCACATCTCTCTGCTTAACTCAACTAACAGTAAAAAGCAAGGGTAGGTACACCTACTAGCCAAAGTTCAGAATTAGAAAGTAAATTAGTTTGGGATAAGAGGGCATAGAATGAGAAGAAGAGAGGGGGTAGGATAGGACAATGACCTGATCAAGTATGGGAGAGGGAGGGGATTATAACCCAAATTAGATCTAGGTCTATAATATATGGAAGCAACTAGCTCTCCACAGGCCAGACTGGACAAAAGATGTGGCTTATTGGATCTTGTTTAAGGAATAAACAACAACAGAGAGACAATCTAGAGTGAGTTGACTGTTAGAACCAGTATATGTAGATTTCCAAGATAAAGAAGGACTTGAAAGCAGGAAAATTTCTCAAATTTGCTAGAGCAGTGGTTTCAACCTCAAATAGAAACAGATCCGTAATGAGTCCATATTGACTTAGGAAACCACAAGTTAACATCATCTATGTTCTATTGTATTTTTATTTATTTTCTTAAACATTTCCTAATTACATTTTAATCTAGTTTTGGGGTGAGCTTTGCAGGCTGAATTGGATACCTAGGAACTAGCAGAGACTGTCACTATAAATTTGTCATCCTGATACATTCTTTTCTTCTTCCTCTCCCTTTCACATTTTCCCTTAATATGTCATAGCAAGTAATAATTAAATGCCTAGGAGTTTTATATGCTGGTATCTCAAAATGTAAGGAAGGGGTGAAGGGAAGAGAACCCTGTGATCTTCTCAAAGTAGCCAACGATAACCTTAGGAGAGAGAAAGAAACTATCCCTGAAGCATTTAGAGGCAGGGCAAAGAAAGTTGGAAGAAAAACATGCTCTACTTTAATTGTGCCCTATTCTGAGTCTGAATAGACTCACTATGGACTCTGATCACTTGAAATATTCTAAAATAGGAAAGTCTAAGGCAGACCTGCACAACTTATAAACTTCTTCAGGGCAAATAGATTAGACTATAGACAGACTGGTGATGGTTGGTTGCCACGGGTCACATGAAAAACAGGCAAGGATGCAGTGGCAACCCTATGTTTTTCCTGAGGCCGCCCAAAATCCTTTGGCAAGCTACAAGTAGCCTGCGGTCATATGTTGTGCATGCCTGGTCTAAGAGAAGCTTAAAAAAGGATCAATTTACACATCAGAAATTCAACTGAGTATCAGTGGAAGGAGACACATTTGTCCTACATCTTGAAATAATGGAAAATGCCATAAATCCTTTTTAAAATATGATTTAATAATAACAGTAATGATAACAATAATAACTGCTAACATTTATATAGCACTTCTAAGGTTCACAAAGTTCTTGACACATTAGCTTATGTGATTCTCACCACAGGCTTATCAGAAAGGTGTTAACATTATTCCCATTTTGCAAATGGGGAAACTGAGCCTAAGAGAGGTTAAGTGACTTGCCCAAGGTCACACAACAAGGTCTGAGGTAGTCTTAACCCCTTTGCTTCAAGGGAAACATTCTATCTACTCATCTATCTAACTTACTAAGTCAGCAAGTATTTATTGAGCACACTAGAAAGGGTGGATGACTTACATACTGGTGTGCTTCACTTTGTTTCCAAGAAATTATCCTAAAAAGTATGGAAATTGGAGGGTAAGGAGGGGAGGTATTAAGCCAAGTTATATTTCCATGCGGTGGGAGGTGTTTGCTTTTTAAACAAATAATGCTATTAATCTAATAATAAATATAAAAAGATAATACTAAATTATTCCTCGTACTTGTATAGTAGGTGCTTGATAAATGTTTGTTGATTGACTGTATATTTCATTCTTTTTCTATTTATTTATCCGTATTTCATTGAAAAATTTTCATGTATCTGCCTTTCACTGGTCTAATTTCTCCTTCAATAAACAGCTTCACTCTGCCTCACGTTCCACCCCTGGATTAACTTCTAGTTGTGCTTTCTAACTAATAAAAAGGAGAGTACATGTTGCAAACACTTGGTAACTATAAATACAGTGTCACATATGAAGATTCACAGGTCTCATGCATATTTTAGAACTTGTGTCTTAACCTCTTAACTTATTTGCTTCATAAATCTGAATAACATATATAAAAATCAGGTTTATTTTAATGGAAAGATACAGCTTAACAGGCTAGTAAAGATTTTTGTATCATGCTTGTCAGCATGGAGCTTACACTCTGATAGGTGAAATGAGTATTATAAACATTAAATCAGCTTGAAAATGTTTACTTAAAGGTTGGAATTATGAGAGTGAGAAGAGGTACTGAGTAATGAATAGAAAGCTGGCCTTGGCACCAGGAAGAAACTTCCCTTTAAGGCCTACTTCTGCCATATAATGTCAGGGTGACCCTGGACAAATCCCTCACCTCTTAGTACATTCAGGCAATTCTTAATTACAAACATCAGAGAAGGTGCCTGCCTACAATAGTACAAAAAATTCCTTATCAGGAGTTCCCTGAAGTAATGAAATCAGAGGGCCAGTCCAAAATTTAGAAATAATAATAATTGTTGTTTGTCCTTTATTTTTGAAGAGGACCATTGATACTATGGGGAGATATCTTGACTGCTGCATGAATTGGATTTAGGTGAGACAGAGGTGCACAAAGTCCTTAGCCTCATTCTCTTCCAGAGTCATTGGAGTCCAGTGGCAAAACAACAGTCAGGACAATTAGTGGTGGCTCAGGATGCAGAGGATGACCTGGGTGTTTTCAGTGTCTGACCAAGTTCTAAGCATCCCATTGCTCCTCCTTCAGCCGTCTTCATAGCCATGGGAACAAATTGTCCCCATCTGTCCATTCTGCCAGGGGAAGACTTCACATGATTGGGGTAGACACCCCCCTAACTCACTGATAGGTCTGAGGCCTATTGCATACCTACGAGCCAGTTTAGCCTGTCTCCTAGGATGGTTTTACTGGTGTATGGCTGTGCATGATACAGCTTCTTCCAGCCACAGGTGAGAATTTAGTTGGCAGGAAGACACCAAAGGTTGAGAAGAAGATCTGCAAAGGGCTCAACAAAACCTCACAGCAGAGGTGACAGTCCTCCTTTAACACCTCCTCTAGCACACATATACACATATGTATATATATGAGTATATATATATATATATATATATATATATATATATATATATATGTATATGTTTATATATATATATATATAAAGTAACTTTGCAGACCTTGAATAATGATAATAATAAATGTAAGGGAAGAGAGTAACAAATTTGAGATTTAAATGTGTACATGTTTTGACTTTCCTGCTGGATTGTAGGCTCATAGCAGAAAAGGATTGTGCTTTATTTGTCTCTGTGCCATCCATGTTGGATAACACTAGCACACTGGCATCATCATCACCACCATCTACAGAATAAAAAAATGACAAATTACTTACTTTAATCTGGATTCTATATTTGAGATGCAAAGAAGTATAAGACACAGTCTCTGTCTCACAAGGTATTGTTGAGGATACCTGAAAAAGACAAAAAAGTTAAATAGTCAAAAGAACAAATAACTGATGAGTGAATAATACAGAGGTGGCTGAAGCCATCCACTAATTCATTGTATATGAGGGGTGCTCAATAAAAATTTCTGAAGGAAGTATGGATGAATTAATGTGAATGAATGAAAATTCATCAATAATTTTTGGTTTTTTTTTTGTTTATTAAGCACCAAATATGTGCCAGGATAATTGGACTAAAATATTTGTACAGGAGCAAGTCTGGAATCATAATTTAAGCCTGGAGAAGGGATTACAAATGTAGCTATGAAGGTTATGCTCCCATTAAAAGATTATTTGGGTGAAGATGTTGAAGCAGGAGAGAGAGGACTACCCGAAAGGAAATTTGGGAAGGAGTAAGAAGCTAGTAGGACTACCTGAACTTAGTTTTGAGAAAAATGAATGAACTGTCCAATAGGTAATACGTGAACTCTCAAATAACACATTAGACTAGAAGTTCTTAAATTTTTTTGATGTCATCAATGGATTTGGAAGTCTGATGAAACCCTTATCAGAATAATGACTTAAAATGCACAATATATAGGAATACAAAGAAAATCAATTATGTTGAAATAATTACCAAAATATTTTTAAAAAGTAAGGTCAGAGAGCCAGGTTAAGAACCTCTGCATCAGACCATAAAATCAATGCCTATTATTTCTTGAAATGTTGAGAAGAAAAATAAGATCCCTTAAGTTAAACAAAGGTCTTCATTTCTCAAATATGTCGGGAACAGAGCCAAATTTATGAAAATAAGAGTCATTCTCCAATTGATAAATGGTCAAAAGATATGAACAGGCAGTTTTCAGAAGCAGAAATCAATTATCTATAGTCACAGTTTTTTTTAAAAAATGCTCTAAATCATTACTGATTAGAGAAATGCAAATTAAAACTACTCTTAATTACTACCTCATACCTATCAGATTGGCTAACATGACAAAAAAAAAAATTAATGGCAAATGCTGGAGAGGATGTGGACAAACTGGGACACTAATGCACTGTTGACCCAGAAATACCACTACTAGGTCTGTATCCAAAAGAGAAGAAAATGAAAAATAATCAATTTGTACAAAAATATTTATAGCAGTTCTATTTTGTGGTGGCAAAGAACAGGAAATCAAGAAGATACCCATTGGTTGGTGTTATGGGAATCTGAAGATCTTCCCTGCCCCTAGGCCCTTTGTTAAAGTGGCTACGTGACCCTGAGGACCCTTGGATATTTGAAAGTATACTCTGTTCCCTAATAGGCTGAATGTGGTCATGTGGAGCCTGTGGCGCCAGGCTTGTTTTCCAGGAATGCCCGTGCCTTGTAGCTTTGTGATTGGGCAGTGGGT
>JAQQSU010016674.1:0-10879 GCA_028627135.1 Pseudochirops cupreus | reverse complement strand
GACCTGATTAGGCACTTCTCTGGGCTGGGAATCTGTCACTCTCTGTCTCCCAATGGGTTCTGTCACTCTTAAATCCGCTCAAATTTACTTTTGAGTTCCCAAGGACGAAATTCTTGGGGAGCTTGGAGAAGTCACTGCTTACTCTCCTATAGCAACTTTTTCTGGTGTGAAAACAAGGAGATGGAAATAAAGCATATGTCTATTAACTGGTGAACAACCAAGGAAGTCATAAATGACTGTAATGCAACATTGTTGTGCTATAAGAAATTATAAATTTTATGAATACAAGAGAAGTATATAAAGTCTTATGTGAATTGATGCAAAGTAAAGCAAGCCAAGCCAAGAATACAGTATACACAAAACAACTGAACAAACTGAATAAAAAATTAATGTTGTAAAATTATAATGAAGTTTCTTGATCCTGAGGAAAAGACATAGCCTGTACCTCCTTTGCTTGAGGAGGTGTGGAGTAATCCTTCATAGGTGTATGTCAATACATATATATTTTTTTGCTGTATTAATTAGTCTTATTTTTATCTTCTACCTTTTTTTCTTTTAATTAAATCTTTATTATATGCAATGGTTTGGGACATGGGGAAGAATATAGGAGAGAAATTAAAATGACACATAATTCTTCAGTACTCCAAATTTCAGTACTCCATTTTTGGCATCATGTTACTGCAGGCAAGTGGGATTTGTCATTTATGTATAGAGCAAAGATGAATAACTTTAAAAATGATCTTTTAACTATTTTTCTACTCACAAGAATGTTACAGTATGCTAAGACTTATTAAGAGCCTCACTAGCTGTCAAATCCCTCTAAAAGTCTCCATTTGTTTTCTGTGGCTTAATTTGGTTATTTGAAACAATATTTTATTATTTTTAAGCATTTTTCATTTTGACTGCTCTTTGTGCTTCATTACAATTGATCCTGTTTCATTATAGTCTTAAATGATTCTTGAAACGCTTGACTTACTCACACCAACCAACAGGCAGTGCAGTACTCTGAAGAGTCACTGTAGCATGTTCTTTTGGAGCTACACTCTGCATATTTCCTTATAGTAATGTCAATCCTCAAAAATATAGCAATGAAACATGTGCATGACATAAAATCTCATATTTAACTGGAAGAGATCTAACTGAATATAGAAAAAACAGATCAATCCAGTGTCAATAGAATCACACACATGGACATCATCATTGCTGACTCAAAATGGAACAGTGACAAAATTGTTGTTTGTCTCAAATAATATGAAGACCACTGATGATGGTCAATATAAGAAGGTTGTGACACATTACAAAAATTAAATTATAAGGTAGTACAGATGATATCATTAAAGAAATATAGGATCAGAAGAGTAGAAGGATTTCCATGTAGTATGAGAGAGGAATAACAATAGGCAGCCTATATTCTCTATTGGTATATACTCACTATGTATGGAGAACTCAAGGAAGGTATCAACTATGTTATGTAAACCACCTGTCGCAACATGGGAGAATATGGAAAAGACCCTCAATGAATTAGCAAGTACGGGTAGGATGCATTTTGCACTATCTGAGAAAACAATCACATCATTGATCCACAGATTCATTTGAGTATTTGAAAGCAAAAGATAGAGACCTTGGAAGATAATTAGGAATTAAAAGAGATGGTATATTAGGTTGCTTTTGCTAGAGGAAGAAAAGAGACAGATGAGAGATTCTAACACACAAATGAGAAATTGATTAAAGTTTTGAACAGATCTCTAATCAATATCATGGAACAGTGTCATCAGATTGAGAATGGATGCACCAGAATTATTAGTTTGCTGGGTAATTACTGAATAAATGGATCACATCAGTGAGTGAATGATCCAATTCAATCATGAAAAAAAAAAGACTAATCTGATTTTATTTTAATAGCTATATTGGATCTGCCATACCGCTGATGGATGTTTTCATCTACAACCATTCAGATTGATGAGAATTCTATAGAAGGTAATTCACAAAGGCACCATGAAGTTGTATCTTATCCATTGGCTTATGCTCACCATTATGAAGTATATTAACAGTTAATTAAAACCCAAACAATCATCACAGTTTATTGAATAATTATGGCTTGGAATCAAATATGCAGAGCTCACATTAGCTTGATTTAAGGGATTGTTCCATTTGGGCAAACTGGATTGGATATGTCCATCAGGTAGATACGTATTCATTTACAAAACTCCAGAGGTTCCAGTCGAGCAGAATTGATTTGGTTTGTTCAGTAATTGTAAGAGACTTTGGGGATCAAAGGGTACTTGTTAACACTAACAGGAGTCACACCTACTGTGTAAATCCTTTTTAGGTGAGAGTTGATTGACATTTCTACCCACTGCCTTACATAAAGAAGTGAACGTTAAAGGAAATGTTGCGACAAACAGTATTCCAATGCCAAATCATTACTCATTATTAATAGAATAAGCTTGCATTTCCATCTTCTAGTGTTAAAGAGATATTTGCATCATATTTGCATCATAAGTTGCCATAGACACACACACACACACACACACACACACACACACACACACACACTACCCTCAAGTCAATCATATTACCTGGCACATAGTAGGTGTTAATAAATATTTATTGATTTATTGTTAAGTAAGCTAAGGCTAAATTAGGCTTACATAACATTCATGATATTAGAGCTATTAGGAAAAAAGAGACTGGATTTGATCTTGAGCCTATAATTTATTCTTTCTCCATTTTAATAAGCTGTCACTGTGCATAAGAATGTAGAAACTAGCAGTCATATAGACAAATAAATGCCTTATGTAGTTTCAAGCTTTAATATATATGCCTTTACTTTTATGAGGACAGTGATGCTTTCTTGGTAGGTGGGTTACTCAACTCAATACCATTTTGTAAAACTTACTTATAAACCATCCTCTCCTCAAGCCTTGGTCCTATTTCCCCTATGTTAATTGGAAGTGTCACTGGGATTATGATGGCCTCACCAGTGGAAAGGAAGTTGTGGAAGGTCCTACAAAATTGGAAAGGAAGAGTATTGGACTCCATGTCTATAGCTACTTTAGAAGAGACATCACTAGAAGCAGAATTAAAAGGAATCATGGGGTTAAATAGAAATCACACATTCATTCATGTATTTTTTACAACCATTGGGATTATTTGCCAAAGAATAGAAAAGGGCTCATGAGCATCAGTGAACAAGAATGCTTATTTGAGATCATATATCCTTTAGGTATGGAAATAAGTATAATTAAGTAAGCTCCACAAAAAAGAAATTTAATTATTGGCAAGATAATAAATCAACCAAAAGATACTATTTTTCTGTTTCAACACCACAGATGACATTCATCTCACATTTCCCAAAGATTGTGTAGGAACAAAATTCTCATGTGATGAAACTGATTCAACATGCTCTTGAAGGTGTCATTTGAAGGAGTCCTTCAAATATGATAAGGCATTCTATTAAAATATATCTGTCATGTGCAAGTTAAAGAGCCCAGTAAACAGGGGGATGGGAGCTAAAGAACGCCTAAGAATATCTATAAATTCATCAAGACCTAAGGTAAATTAATAAGAGCTAAGCTTTTATGTTACTAGAAATTACAATGAAAATTTCAATTCAATATAATCCTCAGCAGGAAAGAATTTTACATCCTGAGGGAATCTAATTTCAGATTTAAAAGCTTCAAAGGAACAAGTTGGTTTCAGGATACTGATAACTAGCAAGGGGTAAGCAACAAATCCCAATATATTTTGTAAGAATTTCTGTTTAATATTTTTACTTTACATTTCTCCAAAAAAATTTCTGTTGGAAAATTGAGATCAAATTTACTTAATAATGGAAATAAGTCACCTTTACCTCTAAGATTTGTGTGTTAGATTGATCCAGTACTTAAGTGGATCTGTGATCCCATCTTTGTTGGCATTCCCATCAACAACGTAGATCATTGTGCAACTTGCTTTTGCAACCTATAAGGCTCCAATCTATTTCTTCCCATAAATCCCCCATAGGGAGTCTCCCCAGTATTCTACATTCTTATCTGGCTCTCTTGACCTTGAATGGTAGATTTGGTCTAATCACATATTGTTCTTGCTTTGTGACTGGCTCACTTCCTTTTTCAGTCACACATCTTACTGATTTTATTCTTCATATTGCTTTTCTTTTATCACTCTTTGTTGGAAATACATTGCAGGATACTTAAACTTTCTGTGTATTTTTCCATTATACTTCAGATGACCCACAAACTTCACACTCTATGACAGAGTGAAATAACATCATCAGACACTATTTACATATGAAAAAAGAATATTTGAGAGTAAAGCTTGATTTTATTAAGAGAATTAATGAATGAATTAAAAATCATTTATTAAGCTGTTATTATGTTCAAGGCACCATTGTAAATGCAAGGGTTACATATCAAAAAAAAAAGAGTCACTGCACTCAAGGAACTCATATTTTAATAGGACTATATCAGGGATGGGGAACCTGCAGCCTCAAGGCCACATGTGGCCTTCTAGGTCTTCCAGAGCAGCTCTTTGACTCAATCCAGACTTCACAGAACAAATCCCCTTAAGGATACCCTTTAAGAAAGTTTGGATTCTGGGGCGACTAGGTGGTACAGTGAATAGAGCACCAGCCCTGGAATCAGGACGACCTGGGTTCAAATCTGGTCTCACACACTTAACACTTAGTAGCCATGTGACCTTGGGCAAGTCACTTAACCCAATTGCCCTCCAAAAAAAAAAAACTAAGTGAAAGTTTAGATTCAAGCAAACAACAACAACCACAACAACAAGGGGAAGCTAGGTGGTGCAGTGAATAGGGCACCGGAGTACCTGAGTTCAAATGTGGCCTCAGACACTTAATTAATAGTTACTAACCATGTGGCCTTGGGCAAATGACTTAACCCCAAATGCCTTGCCTTCTCCCCTCCAAAAATAAAAATAAATATAAAAACCACAAGGAAGTTTGGATTCAGTCAAAGAGCCACACTTGAGGACCAAGAGGGTCACACATGGTCTTGAGGCTGCGGGTTTCCCCACCCCAGGGCTATGTAATACAGAGAGTGAAATGGTGGTTAAAAAGAAAGGTGTTTTTATCTGCTGAGTAGTAGGGATAGTAAGAAGAACCATAGGGCAATCAATTAACATACTCTATTCAGACATAATGGTAGTTTTGGTTTAATGACTGTCCTTAGAGCCAAAGATGAAAAAGAGTGATGGGGGTAAGGAAGGAAGCAAAGAAGAGAATGAACATGTCATGCCAGGACAATGGTCCAGAAGAAGCATATGGGCAAGTCTGGAGTCAGCTATATATAGTAGGCTGTGTGGAGACCCACCAGAAAGAACAGTACAAACCCAAGGAGGGTAATGGCTGGACACCTTAAGGGAAAGGACTCTGTAGATCATTTTTGAAGGATAGCACAAAAATATGGCAGGATGATGACCAGGTGTTTAGAGCCGGATATGTGAACACTCACCTATTAGGACAGCTGGAACCCAGCATGGAAATGGCTTAACTCCTCCAGTACATGGTCTCTTGAGGTCTGCTTTGAATGATATAGCAGAAATAGTAGCATTCATGGTGCAGAGTGGCATGGCACAAAGATGGAGAAAGAAGCAAACTTTTCTTTCAGATTTCAGGGTAAGTTTGGAAACTTAGTCTATCCTACCCCTTTTCTATATGAATCTTGACCAAGCTCATTGTATATTTGCATATTCATCCAAGACAAATGTACTGACATATCAAATCTACAGGCTATCCAACCAGTCTATGTACCAGATTTAGATAATACGCATTCTTTATCCACTCACTTTCCCTCGTGTGAAGTTAGGCAGAATTCTTTTGAGTAATCATGAGTCTTGATTTTTAAGGAAACTTTGCAGTATTCTGGGGCATCATGCAATCTTCACAATATCATCTGCAAACAGGAGACTTTCAGGGACCTTATCATATTTAGGGAGCCTCTCTTTCATTTGAATTTTGTGCTGAACATCTTCCATGGGATTAACAAAATCTTTGTTATGTCTCTCTCTTTTAAGTTTTGTTTGATATAAATGACCAAATAAATATCAGTGGTATTAATCAACACTGAAGAAAATGACTACTGTTAAGTCTTCCCAGGAATCTTTTATGAGTTTCCACATGCACAGGAGACACCATATTGGTGGAGTGTACTTAAGGTTGCATTTCACTCTACCAAATCAAATGTTATTTACAGTGAACAAACAATAAGGAGAGAGTTCTTCACATTTCATCAAACTGTCAGTGAAAAAGTCTTGTAAAAATGTCTTTTGTGAAAGGTTGATCTTCTGTTCTCATGTTAAGGATACCACAATTTATTTTTGGTATTCTCTTCAAGATTCCATAAAGATAAGAAAAGGGGGATATGCTATATGTGTTAGTAATAGTACATTTTTCATTTAACAAACATTTATCTTCCTCTGATGACTCTCCCCTGGGGGGCGAGGAAAGGGACAGAAAACATTTGTAACAAATATGCATACTAAAGCAAAACAAAATTCCTGCATTGGCCATGTCCAAAACTGTGAATTTCATTCTCTATATTTGATCTTTTACATTCATTCAGGAGGTGAGGAGAATTTTTCATCACTGGTCTTTTGGAGTCATGGTTGGTCAATGCATTGACCAGAGTTTTTAAGTCTTTAAAAGGCAGTCTTTCATGGTCTTGCAAATGCTATCTTTGGGAGATGACATTTTTTTTTCATTTTAACAATATCGTTATAGTATAAACTGTTCTGATTCTGGTCATTTCACTCCATATTAGTTCCTACAATTTTTACCAATTTTCTTTTAAAACCATCTCCTTTCTTGTTTCTTATGTCACAATATTGTTCCATTGCCTTCACATCATAATGTATTGCCATTCCCCAGTTGATGACCACTGTTTCCCCCAAACTTTTGGTAGCATCATTGAGTAAAACCTCAATACCTTTAATCTATCACCATCATCATCATAATTATAATTATTATAGCTAGCATTCATATAGCATTTGCTATGTGCAAGGCACTCTGCTAAGGGTTTTACAGTTATTATCTTATTTGTTCCTCACAAGAACCCTGGGAGGTAGGTGCTATTATTATTTCCATATTGTGGATAAGGAAATTGAAGCAAATAGAGGTTATGTGATTTGCCCAGGGCCACAGAGCTAATGAGAGTCTGAGGCGAGATTTAATTCTTACTCCAAATACACCTGTAAACCTTCTTCCTGTCTTTCAAGTTTTAATTCAAAATCCCCTTCTCCATGAAATCTTTTATCTTCCCCAGAAGAATATATCTCTCCTTCATCTGAGTCACATTTCATTCTTCTCTTGTGGCACATATCATGCAATCTCTTGTATTAAAGTGATCTAATGCATGTCATAACTTCTCTATTAGACTGTAATCTCCTTGAAGGCAAAGACCTTGCTTCTTCTTCTTTCTGTCTTCTCACTCAGTACATATCTGGTATCATTGTCACAAAGAGAAGGCTGGTGTAACTGATCATGCTGGTCTCTTACTGGTCATATCTTATATTTATCTTTTTCTTCAGCATTATAAAAATAACCTCACTGAAATGGATTAGATGATATCAGGTGCTCTCTGATGTACAGATGAGATTTCATAATTATGTGAAATCTAAGATACTTGCTTTTAACCCAGGCATCTGTGAACTATTTTTTTCAATAAATACCTACATAGAATATGTGTGTATGTGTGTGTGTGTGTGTGTGTGTGTGTGTATACACATAGATGATTATTTCAGGATAAGTGACTTTTTTTTTACAACCCTACATATGTCATTTGATGCATTTAAAGCTATTATTCTGAGAAGGGATCCAAAGCTCTCACTAGACTGCCAAAGGGGTTCATGATACAAAGAACTATTGGTTTGAGAAGGCTTTTCATTTAATAATAAATGATCCTAAATTATGTGTCCCTAACTTAGGTATAGGGAAGGATTTCTATTTTTACTGAGAGACCTTTTCATATCTGTCTATATAAATATGTAACATCACTTACAATGTGGGAAACCAATTTGTGTTAAGTTTTATTTAATATTGCATTGATGTCACATTTCCTCTCTGCCTCCCATTATATAGTATAAGGACAATGGCCTGGTATGGATAAGGGTAGTTAACTGATGGAGACTAAAGGGATGAAAGGAAGATCCCAAGAATATGAGCAATGATGCTTTAAGGGAAAACTCTCCAAATTTTGCCCCCTGTAACTTGCAAAATGGAGCTATCCTTGAAAGGTGAAGAGTCAGTACATATTCTTTACTTTGCCTGAGACTCTTCAAGAGAGAAAAAGCCAAGATCTGATTCTGAGTAACGTCAGAGAAATAGTAGAAGGCAGTAGTCCTACCCTATTCTACCTCAAACAGAATGTAAGGAACAAAGAAAAGACATGAGGGCCTCAGGGAGAGCTTTGCTCATATTTAGAATGAGAGTTTATTTAGTTTTATTCTATTTTGCCTTTCCCCAGAGATTTTGTACAATATTTCTTGTATATTTTTGTGCATAGTTGTTGAGAGAAGAGATTGTTTTTGCTTTCTTGATATTCCCAGTACTTCTAAAAATTAACTAATTTATTTTTAGTTTTCAACATTCACTTCCATACAATTTTGAGTTTTGAATTTTCTCCCCCATCCTCTTCTCCCCCACCCCAAGACCATGTGCAATCTGATATAGGCTCTCCATATAGATTCATATTAAACATATTTTCACATTAGTCATGTTGCAAAGGATTAGAACCAATGGGGGGGAACCAAAAGAAAGAATAAACAAGGAGAGAGAGGAAAAGAGAGACAGAAACAGAGACAGAGAGACAAAGACAGAGAGGAGAGACAAAGAGAGACAGAGAGAGAGAGACAGAGATGGAGATAGAGAGACAGAGAGCAAAAACTATGTTTTGATCTGCATTCAGATTCCATAGTTCTTTCTCTGGATGTGGATAGCAATTCTTCATCATGAGTCTTTTGGAGTTATCTAAGATCCTTGCATTGCTGAGAAGAGCTAAGTCTATCAAAGTCAATCATCACACAATGTGGCTGTTACTGTGTACAATGTTCTCCTGGTTCTGTTCATTTCACTCAGCATCAGTCCATGTAAGTTTTTCCAGGTTTTTTTGAAGTCCACCTATTAATCATTTCTTATAGCACAATAGTATTCCATTACATTGATATACCACATCCCCTCTATTTCCAGTTTTTGGCCACCATAAAAGGAGCTGCTATAAATATTTTTGTACATGTGGGTCCTTTCGCCATTTTTATAATCTCTTTGAGATACAACCCTAGAAGTGGTATTGCTGGGTCAAAGGGCATGCACATTTTTATAGCCCTTTGGGCACAGTTCCAAATTGCTCTCCAGAATGACTGGATCAGTTCACAGCTCCACCAACAATGAATTAGTGCTCCAACTTTCTCACATCTTTTCTAACATTAATCATTTTCCTGTTTTGTCATATTAGCCACTCTGATAGGTGTGACATAGTATCTCAGAGTTGTTTTATTTGCCTTTCCCTAATCAGTAGTCATTTAGAGCATTATTTCATGTGACTCTAGATTTCTTTGATTTCTTCCTCTCTGTTCGTATCCTTTGAACATTTGTCAATTGGGGGATGACTTGTATCCTTATAAAGTTGATTCAATTCTCTATATGTTTTAGAAAGGAGGCCTTTATCAGAGACACAAAAATTGTTTCCCTTTTTTCTGCATCCCTTCTTATCTTGGTTGCATTGGCTTTGTTTGTACAATAAGTTTTTAATTTAATATTATCAAAATCATCAATTTGTATTTCATAATGTTCTCAGTCTCTTGTTTGGTCATAAATTCTTCCCTTTTCCATAAATCTGACAGGTAAACTATTCCTTGCTTTCCCAGATTTCTTATAATATCAGCCTTTATGTTTAAAATGGGTACCTATTTTGACTTTATCTTGGTATAGGGTGTAAAATGTTTGTCTATGCCTAGTTTCTGCCATACTATTTTCCATTTATCCCGGCAGTGTTTTTAATAGTGAGTTCTTTTCCCAGAAGTTGGAGTCTTTGGGTTTATTAAACAGTAAATTTCTACAGTCATTAACTACTGTGTCTTGTGTACCAAACCTACTCCACTGATCCACCACTCTTTTCCTTAGCCCATACTAACTGTGTTTGAAGATTATTGCTTCATAATATAATTTAAGACCTGATATGGCTAGGCCACCTTCCCTACCATTTCTGTTGATTAATTCCATGTTATTCTGGAACTTTTGTTCTTCCAGATGAATTTTGTTATTATTTTTTCAAGCTCTATAAAATAATTTTTGGTAGTTTGAATGATGTGGCACTAAATAAGTTGATTTAGACAGGATTGTCATTTTTTATATTAACTCAACCTACCCATGAGAAATTGATTTTTTCCTAGTTATTTAGATCTAACTTTATTTGTGCAAAAAGTGTTTTGTAATTGTGTCCCTATAGTTCCTGGGTTTGTTTCGGTTCCCAAATATTTTACGTCTATAGCAGCTTTAAATGGAATTTTTTTTTTCTATCTCTTGCTGTTGTGCTTTGTTAGTAATGTACAGAAATTCTGATGATTTATATGGCTTTATTTTCTGTCCTGAAACATTACTAAAGTTATTTATTTCAAGTAGTTTTTTTTTACTTGATTCTCTAGGATTCTCTGAGTATACCATCATATCATCTGCAAAGAGTGATAATTTTGTTTCTTCTTTGCCTATCCTAATTCCTTTAATTTCTTTCTCTTCTCTTATTGCTAAAGCCAAAATTTCTAGTATTATTGAATAACAGTGGTGAAAATGAACATCCTTGTTTCATCCCCAATTTTATTGGAAATGCTTCTAGCTTATCCCCATTGCATATAATGCTTACTGATA
>JAQQSU010016673.1:0-10880 GCA_028627135.1 Pseudochirops cupreus | reverse complement strand
AAAAGTGACAGAGGAGAGAATAGACTGGGGGAGGGGGGAAATACTGGGATGGCTGTTTTGGGGTGGTGGGCAGGGGAAAGACGGGGAGAAAAGATGTAACTCAAAAAAATTTAATAAAGAATCTCATATAAAAAAAAATATATATGAGACTTGATTACTTCCTGATGACGCAGCTTTTCCTAGCCATCTTCCAGCACTAGTTGGATTTTCACCAGTCCCCTTAGATCACCATCCTACTTCTTGGTAATGGTGGAGGAGTTGGAATATTCCTGGCTCTCCATTGCCAGATCCAGACTCTGCCTTACTTCCATAACTTCCTTTGAGGTTCATTCAATACATATTTATAACCCAAACAAAATTCTAGTGGTTGTTTTCTATCAACCTCTAAGATAACCCCTTTCCTCAAAGAGTTGAGTGTCTGTTTCACAGTCTTCTTCTCCTCCCTAACCCTTCTCTTCATATGAGGGGACTTCAACCATCTCTTTCTTCCTTTTTTTTGGCTAAATTTTTTTGAGAAGGCTGTCTATGATTGATGCTTCCAGTGCCTTTCTTCTTACTTCCTTCTTAACTCTCTGCAGTCTGGCTTCCAATTTCATCATTCACTTGAAACTAATCACTCCAGGAAAAAGCAATGTCACAAAAACCTGGAGAGAAAATGGTATTCAACAGTATTAAAGGCTGCACAGGTTTAAAAAAGAATGAGGATTGAGAAAAGGTCATTATATCTGGCAATTAATTGATGACTGTTAACTTTGGAAAAAAAACTTTAAGTTTTTCATGATGGCTCACATGATAGCCATGGGAGTTGTAGGTGAAAGACAGTAGGAGGGGAGCTTTAAGGAGTTGAGCAGGTGAATAATAAATTTTTACATATGAATTATTTGGTAAATTTTTTAAGTCAGACTCTGTATTTTATATTTATGCCTTATGAGGCAGATAGAGAATATATTATCCCCATTTTGTAGGGGGAGGACCAGTGAGGTTAAACCCTATAGTGAAAAAAAATTGTCAAACCAACACACAATCTTCTTACAAATACTTCATGGCTTTCCCTACACAACTTCCCTAATATGATGGCATCATAATAGGAAGGATCCACCGCAGGATTTGAAGACTGAAGAGGATATTATGTCTTATGTTGACTAAGATGTGGAAAAAATGGAAGTAACAACAAGACAGAAAAAGGAATATTTATGACATTCTCTGAGTATTTGTAATGGTGATGCAATTTAAAGATCCCCTCGTATTGGCTTGGTTTTCATTAAGTGTTAAGTGTTAAGACTCAGAGCTTGTGAATCCCACAAATGGGATGGATTTGTTGATGTGAGGAGAGGGGACTGAATTGGGAGGAGCTGGTACAGTGTGTAGGGAGAGGTTCAAGCTGAGAGAGGCCAGAAGAACTTTTGGGAGCAGCATCGTAGAGGCAGAGAGAGAGAGAGAGAGCTGCTGGAAATGAGGATGCTGGGCGAGAGAATGGCCAGGAGCCAGAGTTGCTGAGAGAGAGAACTGCCAGCTGAAGCTGCCCAGACTGCTGAGGGCCATTTGGAGCTACCCAGGACTTTTGAGAACTGCCATCCTGAGCTGCTGAGAGCTGAGGAGGCATGACTGTGGTGCTGGTATTTTGTCTGTCTCTTTTGATGTTACTTTGTCAGAGTAGTTTGTTGATAGAGGCCTCAGACCTTGTTGGGCCTAGATTGATTTCAAAGGCAGAAGGTGAATTGAAGAGGATGCCAGCAATGTGCATAGGTGGTATTTTTGTTAAGCTTTGTCTTCTCTGGAACAGAAACTGCTGAGAACTTGCCTTGGGTCAAGATGAAGAAAAGACCTCTCCTTGGGTATTGAATGCTGTGATGATATTGTAACCTAGTTGTGACCTAGAGATGGATGGCCTTTGTGTTCTGTGACTGACCAAATGAATGTACTTTGTTTATCATTGGAAACTAATCTCCAATTGAGACTACCTAGGGGTGGAGTACTTTGACTTTTGTACTTTGTGATTGAACTGAGGACTTAAGACTTTGTAATTAACTAAATGAATGTACTACCCAGGAATGGAGTACTTTGACTTTTATGTTTTGTGACTGAACTGAGAACTTACTAAATGACTGAGTTACCCTGTATTTTGATTTTCTCTTTTCTGTAAATGTTTTGCCTTAATTTGTTACTGAATAAATGGAGAGTTACTATGCTCATAATCAGAACCTGGAAATTGCTTGTGCTTGGTGTTACAGTATTAGAAAGTCTATCTGGATATGGAACAGACTTCCTGATTTCTATCCTGTCAGGCCAAATACTTTAAAGTTGGCAACCATTCGTAAGTAACATAAGTTAATATTAACTAGTTTTGTCCATTTTCATGTCTTTGAGGAAGGACATATTAGTATCTGATTAGATTTTTTCCCTTTCTAAAGTATACTTCCATAATTGAGAAAGCTTATTAATATAATTTTCATTCACATTTAATTAAAAGAAATATATTTCTTTAATAAATTAAATATTTATTGTCTATTTTTCTAAAATATTTTTTTACAATTTTGTTAATCATTTGCATGTTCAAGTTTTTTTATTCTCCCAATTATTTTTGGAGTATAGATCATAAATTCTCATGCAACTCTCATTTCTCTTTTAAAATACTCAGAATCAGTGTATTGTGGTTTCCATTTGCCTTAAATATCACAAGGTCCTCTGTCTTATCAAGTTTTGAATTGTTTTCCTTTGTTTTCCATTATCCATGCATAGATTCTGAACTAGGATACGAGGTCTGGAGGTCATTATTTCCTTCTGCTATTAGTATTTTTTCCTATTGATTTATCCAATTATGCTTGGGGCTTTTAAGGTTTTTTTCTCCTGAGATCTTTGGTAATTTCAGCCTATTTCCCCTTATTTTCTTTTGTTGATCACTTTTTGACTCCTTTCCCTCTTATAGTGGTTTCCTTGGGGACTAGATCTCAAAACAACTGGGCAATTCACAGTTCACCAACCTAATTCTCTGTGTCAAGCGACTAAAAGTCTCCCTAGAAGGGAAAAAGAACTAGCCTCAGCTGGATGCGCCTTCCCCCAGGCTTAGTCGAGTGTCATAAAGCCCTGCAGAGCCCCATACGTAGTGTCCTATCACATATTCTTCAGATCTCTAGCCCTACAGTACAGAGTGTGGTCATTCTGGTGCTATTACAGACTGGGCTAATTTCTATTTTTTGGAGTTTGCGATTCCTGAGGGAGATGGTGGTCTGGTGCTAAGGGAGGAGTCAGTATCAGAGAAAAGCCACCAGAAACATAAGAATTATGCAGAGGTAAAATGAGAAGTAGCTAACTAGCAGCCTTGCAGTAAGCATTTAAGATTCCAGTAAGGTTTATTGACCACTAATTTAGCTGACTGTGCCAATAGTAATACATTAGCTACTGAATTCTATTCTAATCATTCTAAGCATTCCTTTTTCCTTGTGGGAATAAAGGATCTATTCCATACTTGATTCATATTTGCACATTAGGCACCTTTTAAAAATTTATGTCCCCCCCTCCTTGGGGAAATGGTAGAATACAGCCCAAAATGTTGTCCAAGAGTAGCTGGGATCAGGATGATAAATCAGTGAACGTGAAAGTGGGATGCCTTGAAGGCAAATCAGGCTCCCTAACAGTGAACTCGGGACACAACAACATGACTAGATTATAGAATCCCCATACGCCTTACCAGCTGTTATCTCTGGGCTCTAGATGAGATTTGAGACTGTAATATCTCAAGACTCACATTCATACAATGAAACCAGCAGAACATTGGAATTTAAAAGATGGATCTTTATTTCAGAGAGAAGTTTGGGGTTGCTAAAAGAACTTTGCAATTTCCCAAAGACAATCTAGCCCACTTTCCTCTGTTTAATTTTGAATCTACTTCATTGTCCATTTGTACTGAGTCAGGAAGATTTGAGTTTAAATTCTTTCTTCAGCCATTTACTAGTTCTGTGACCCTGAGCAAGTCACTAAACCTCTCTTTGACTCAGTTTCATCATCTAAAAAACAGGGAAAATAATGGAACTATAGGGTTGTTATGTGAATCAAATAAAATTATATCTAGCTATATTTGGATATTTATTTATTTTCCCTTCAATTTTATTTTATTAAATTTCTTTATCTACTTTTAGTTTACAACATTCAGTTCCACAATCCCTTGAGTTCCAAATTTTCTTCCCCTTCCTTTCCTCCCTCCCCCCCAACCCCCGCCCCAGCGGCATGCAATCCAATATAGGCTCTGCAAATACCTTCGCATTAAGCATTAGTCAGGTTGTAAAGAAGAATTTTAACCAATGAAGTGGACAACAAGAAAGAAGGAACAAAACTAAATACAAAAGAGCAAGTCATTTGCTTCAATCAGCATTTGAGCTCCACAGTTCTTTTCTCTGGATGTAAATATCTCCTTTCCATCATGAGTCTTTTGGAGTTGTGTTATAACCTTGTGTTGCAGAGAGGAGCCCAGTCTATCAAAGCTAGTCATCACACATATGATGTGTCTGTAATTGTGTAGAAAGTTGTCCCGTTTCTGCTTTTCTCACTTTGCATCAGTTTATATGAGTCTCTCCAGGTTATTAAGAAGTCTGTCTCCTGCTCATTTCTTATAGCACAATAGTATTCCATTATATTCATATACCACAACTTGTTTACCCGTTCCCCTTTTTATTGGTATCCCCTTGATTTCCAATTCTTTGCCACCACAAAAAGAGCTGCTATAAATATTTTTTGTGCAAACAGGTCTTCCTCCCACTTGTATGATTTCTTTAGGATATAGCCCTACAAGTGGTATTACTGGGTCAAAGGGTATTCACTAAATTGCTCACCAGAATGGTTGGATCAGTTCACAACTCCAACAACAATGCATTAGGGTTCCAATTTTTCTACATCCTTTCTAGCATTTATCATTTTCCTGTTTTGTCATCTTAGCCAATCTGACTGGTAAGGTGTGGTACCTCAGAGTTGTTTTGATTTGTATTTCTCTAATCAATCATGATTTAGAGCATTTTTTCATATGTTTATAGATAGCTTTAATTTCTTACTCTGAAAACTGCCTCTTCATATCCTTTGACCATTTATCAATTGGAGAATGACTTGTATTCTTATAAATTTGACTCAATTCTCTGTATATTTTAGAAATGAGGCCTTTATCAGAGACATTGGTTGTAAAAATTCTTTCCCAATTTTCTACTTCCCTTCTAATCTTGGTTACATTAACTTTATTTGTACAAAAACTTTTCAATTTAATGTAATCAACATTATCCATTTTGTATTTCATAATTCTCTCTATCTCTTCTTTGGTCATAAATTCCTCCCTTGTCCATAAGTCTGACAGGTAAACTATTCCTTGCTTTCCCAGATTGCTTACAGTATCAGCCTTTATGCCTAGATCATGTACCCATTTAGACTTGATTTTGGTATATGGTGTTAGATAATGGTCTATGCCCAGTTTCTGCCATACTATTTTCCAGTTTTCCCAGCAGTTATTGTCAAATAGTAAGTTCTTATCCCCCAAACTGGGGTCTTTGGGTTTATCAAACAGTAGATTACTATTGTCATTGACTGCTGTGTCTTATGTACCTAATCTATTCCACTGATCCACCACTGTAACAATAATGCAATATTCACAACACCTATGGTGGTTATGAATATGCTGGTATAGTTGTGAATCACAAAATGTAGTAAACTTTCCACATGGAGGGCAGAACCAAAGCCTTTATTCAAATACCAGAAAACTGAGTCCCAGAACCAGAAAGATGAGTCCCAGAACCAGAAAGCCAAAGTCATTACAGTAGTCACGAAGTTGATACACATGGTTAATGCAGTGAACACCCACATTCCCAAGCCTATACAATAGAACAGGCTCCCTTAAGCAGGGATCCTTCTCTCACTCACAGTAGCTCCTCAGTCTGGTTCTTGGAAGTTTTTGGCAAAAGCTGCAGAAGTAGGATCTCAGCAAAAAGTTCCCAGAAGGAGGGTTTTGGCAAATGTTGCAGAAGGAGGGTCTCAGCAAAAAAGTTGCAGCCTCCAGGTGCTCACTGATAGAAAATCTGACTGTCCTGCTGGTTCTCTTCCTTATATACAGTATAGCTCCTCCCCATTCTGCCCCTTCCTGTTAAGGTGTTGATTACTCCTGTGTTAAAAGTTTTCCTAATAAAGAACAGTCACATCTGTGTCCCCAGGGGCCAGGGCTTGAGCTCTGCTGACATCTCCTGCAGCAATTTGGTGCTGGGGGAGGAAAGGGATCAGGAGGAGGGAGGACCTTGAGATCTGCTCCAAAGCACCTGGCAGCCACCTGAGAGAGTTGGGCTGGCGGGGTTCGTAACTGCATGGCTGTTCACACGTGTGTGTAAGGTTTCTGGTGGTGACGGCTACCCTTTGTATCTCACTGATTCTGTAAACGCTTCATGCCATTGTCCTGCCCACACCCTGCCCCTAGCTGGGGCAATGAGGAACTCTGCCCTAAGTGACAGCTGCTTTGGATCACAAAAGTACTGCTTAGAGAGGTTGCACAATAATCAAAGTTGGGGCACAAGAAAGGGATAGCGTCCAGAGGCCAGAGGTGCAGAGCTCCCGTCCCTGAAGGAAGGCCCAAAGCTCGAGGGAAGCTGCTGCCGTGCCTCAGAGGAATCTCTTACTTATTTATACTTGGGGATAGATGAGGCCTGCATGCAACCAAGGCCACCCACAGAGGGATGGAGGGTGTTGGGAAGGTACAGTTACTTGTGAGTCACAAACTTCCAAGCTGGCCAGTGTCTACATGGCAAGGCGAGGCCATGCTGGACCTCCACTTTCTATCACTAAATGGGCAAGCTGTGTGAAAGGGGGATACTAAGTGTTCTCCCACCTGATTCCTTAACTGGGTTACCCCAGCCAGAGCACTCACTACTCAGTGATTTGGGCCTCTCCATACAAATCTAGCTTGGGCCTTAGACAACAGGTACAGGCTTTTACAGGTCATGAAGACAAACTCTAAGCTGCTTGGTGGTGGCCTTTTTTAAGCCACAATGAATAATGCCATGTAAATAAAATATGTAAGGGTGTGTTTGGGGGGGCAGGAGCATATCTCTTTTTTTTCTCAAGAGATTAAAAACCAACAGGTAAATGACGCATTGGAAAGACTAGCTAGTGGAATGCCAAGATCTGAGAACCCCGCACTGGCACCCTTGCAAAGTTCCCTAGTTCCTTCCATTGAATGTCATGTGGAAGAGTGGTTACAATCAGTGGGCCCCTTATGCAGGTGGAAACCCTTATCCTGGCTGGCCCTGCAGCTAAAAAACAAATCACTTGGGGGAGAGACCAGGAGGCTGCCCCTTCTGTATCAGTTTGTTTTTCTAAAGGCTACAGATGGAAGGTGAAGGCAAGGGAAATTCCTCCCTACATTTGTGAGCATAAGTCTGTATTGAATGAGGAATCTCCCATCTGAATCCATGAATCAGCACAAAGAAGAGAGATAGCAACATCCTCAGTTTCCATTCAAGATCAAATGCAGACAACTTTCAACAGGCTAAATGAGAAAGGTTATTCTTGATAAACTGGACTATCCTCAACAACGCACAGCTAAAGACAACTCTACAAGGCTCAGGATGGAAGGAGATACCTAAACTCAGAGAAAGATATAGAAAGACTATAGTTTAAATGGAGACTGAAGCAAAACTTGTTATCGTTCTCTTTCATGTCTGGTTTTTTTTTTCTTTTCCCAGTGATCACTCATTGGTTACAACCCTTCTATATGACCAAACTATTGTACAATGTGAAAGTATTTGCAGATCCTATACATGACTGCACACCACCATGGGGGGGGGGAGAAGGGAGGGGAGAAAATCTGAAACTCAAGTGATTGTGGAACTGAATCTTGTAAATTAAAAGTAAATGAGTAAATAAAAAAAAAATTTAAAAAAAACAATCAGTAAAGCTAATGCAATCTTGGGAAAAAAATGAGAAAGGTTATTGCTTTCTTGACACCACTAACCTCCTTGGTGACAACGTTCCTTAAAAAAGAAGGGGTGACAGGAGCCCGACTGGCCTTGGAGCCTCGTAGACATTTGGGAGAGGTGGCTCTGCCTCGTGGGCTTTACTGCGGAATACTAAGGAAGTCTTCTGTGAATATAGGTATGTCAAAGACAGACTTTCCTTTCACATCTGCTTCCCTCTCCTGATCATGAGCAGCCTGTCGAGCTCCTTCCTACCTGGGAGCTTTGCCCTTCTGCGGGTCCTGAGGTTTCCTACTGAATACTTTGCAGGGCTCCGTTTTCTGGTACTGCTCCAGCTCTTTCATGTAACGCTCCTTATCTCTGTCGACTTTGTCCAGGTAACGCCGTTTCTCCTCAGGAGGCAGTTTACTCCACTCGTTGCCCAGCGTCCTTGTGATTTGTGGAAAGGGGACCTCGGGCAAGTTGTTCTCTACGTTCATTGATGAACCTCACATAGCCAGTGAGGGGGGATTGGGGAGCATTGCTGTCACGAAGTGGCTTCTGCCTCTTTCTTCCTTTGGACCAACCTCCTCGTTTATTTCTTTGCTCATCCTTGTGCTGCTGTTCACTGTTCACTATTCTCTACTGTGTTTGAAGATTCATTCTGGAGCAGCTGGGCTTGGGAGAGATCCTCCACAAAATCTGCGTTGTTTGTGGAGGGAGTGGCTCCACTAAGGTATGACACCTCTGGATGGGCTAACCCAGCTGCAGCCATTTCACTGCTAGGCTTAGAGCTGTCATCATCTGCAAACAGTGGGGGGAGGGCGAGCTACTTGTCAGATTTTCCATCTCTCTGCAGGTGGCCTGCAGGGAGAGGCTGCAGGCCTCCTTGGAGCACCCCGGCACTGGTGGGTTCATTTTATATCCTGCAACTATGCTAAATTTATTTATTATCCCAAGTAATTTTTTACTTGATTCTCTAGGATTCTCTAAGTACATCATCATATCATCTGCAGAGTGATAGCTTAGTCTCTTCTTTGCCTAACCTAATTCTTTCCATTTTTTTCTTCTCTTATTGCTACAGCTAACATTTCTAGTGCCAAATTGAATAAAAGGGGTGATAGTGGACGTCCTTGTTTCATCCCCAATCTTATTGGAAATGCTTCTAGCTTATCCCCATTACATATAATACTTGCTGATGGTTTAAGATAGATGCTACTTATTATTTTAAGGAAGATTCCATTTATTCCTATACTTTTTAGTGTTTTTAATAGGGTGTTGTATTTTGTTAAAGGCTTTTTCTGCAAATATTGAGATAATCATATGGTTTCTATTAGTTTTGTTGTTGATATGATCAATTATACTAATAGTTTTCCTAATATCGAACCATCCTTGAATTCCTGGAATAAATCCTACCTGATCAAAGTGTATTATTCTCGTGATAAATTGCTGTAGTCTTTTTGCTAATATTTTAGTTAATATTTTTGCATCTATATTCATGAGGGAGATTGGTCTATAATTTTCTTTCTCTGTTTTGGTTTTTCCTGATTTAGGTATCGGTACCATATTTGTGTCATAAAAAGAATTTGGTAGGACTCCTCCAATTTTCCCAAATAGTTTATAAAGTATTGGAATTAACTGTTCTTTAAATGTTTGATTGAAACCATCTGGCCCTGGAGATTTTTTCCTAGGGAGTTCACTGATGGCTTGTTCAATTTCTTTGTTCTGAGATGAGGTTATTTAAGTACTCTACTTCCTCTTCAGTTAATCTGGGCAATTTATATTTTTGCAAATATTTATTTCACTAAAATTATCAAATTTATGGGCATGCAATTGGGCAAAGATAATTCCTAATTATTGTTTTAATTTCCTCTTCATTGGAGGTTAATTCACCCTTTTGATTTTTGATACTGATAATTTGGTTTTCTTCTTTTTTTTCTTATCAAATTGTCTAAAGATCTATCAATTTTATTGTTTTTTTTTAATGAAACTAGCTCTGAGATTTATTTATTAGATCAATCAGGGGGGCAGAGCCAAGATGGCAGCGTAGCAGCAGCAACATATCGCAGCTCTCACATAACCAGCCCAAAATACCCATAAAATACGACTCTAAACCAATCCTAGAACTCCAAAATGCCCACAAAGATACTTCCCACTAAAGTCAGCTCGGCTACGAGGAACCATATCAGCACTGTGAACCTAAACCAGCCTGGCCTGAAGCCTCGGCTGTGCCCTGGGGGCGGCTGGACAGGAGGAGCTGAGGAGCTTCAGGTGAGCAGATTAGCGGCAGCTGTGAATGGGAATTGTGAAAGGGGGAGATAAGCAGTCTGGCCAGAAGGCCTCCAGAGTGGAAAAGCGAAAAGGCAGAGGTTTTGCACCCGCCTCAGCATTGCAGCTTCCCGCCCGCGGCCTCCAGGCAGCAGGGGGACTCAGCGATTCTTCTCAGGCCAGAGCTCTCGCGTTGAGCGGCCTGGATGGATCGCTATCTTGGGCCTTGGTCTTGGAGTCCTTGCTATCCAGTCAGCTGGAAGTATATAGGAAGAATTCCCAGCCTTTCCCTAAGAGCTATGGCAGCCGGGAGGACCCCAGCGATTTGGGACAGAGTTTTCCCTTCTGGAAGCAGAGCCCCACAGAGATTTAAAAAAAAAAATCACTGTCTGAAGAACCATGAGTAAGAATAAGCATAAGAAGCAAAATAAGAACAGCTCCCAAACCCTTGATACCTTCTTTGGGGTAAAGAAAGATCATGGGAGAGAGAGGGAAGAGGAGAGAGCAGCCAGAGCACCCCCACCAGGGGCCTCCAATAAACATGAAGAATGCCTCAAAGCTAGAGATGAGCTGAAGAAAGATTATCAAAACCAAATAAGGGAAGTGGAAAAAAAATTGGGAAGAGAAATAAGGGAAGTGGAAGAAAAATTGGGAAGAGAAATAAGAACGTTGCAGGAAAATCATGAAAAGAGAGTCAGC
>JAQQSU010016672.1:0-10881 GCA_028627135.1 Pseudochirops cupreus | reverse complement strand
CTGCCTGCAGGCCGCGGGCGGGAAGCTGCAAAGCCGAGGCGGGTGCAAAACCTCTGCCTTTTTCGCTTTTTTGCTCTGGAGGCCTTCCCGCTGGACTGCTTATCTCCCCCTTTCACAATTCCCATTCACAGCTGCCGCTAATCCGCTCACCTGAAGCTCCTCAGCTCCTCCCGTCCAGCCACACCCGGGGCACAGCTGCGGCTTCAGGCCAGCCTGGTTTCAGTTCTCAGTGCTGATATGGTTCCTTGTAGCCGAGCTGACTTTAGTGGGAAGTATCTTTGTGTGTGTTTTGGAGTTCTAGGATTGGTTTAGAATCCTATTTTATGGGTATTTTGGGGTGGCTATGTGAGAGCTGCGATATGTTACTGCTGCTACGCCGCCATCTTCCATTATTAACATTTTGTCAATCACTTTCTTAAATCTAGAAACCAACAAAATAAATCAAGCCCTGAGTTGTAGCATTTGACAATTCACACTGAACATTTAACAACCAGATTTTGAGAGTCAGTCCAGCACATCCCTCCAAATACATCCAGCTCAAGATTCTTAACCCAAGTGTCTTGGGAATGGCAATGATTCCATTCCAGTGATCCTTTCCATCATCCTGAGAGCAACACTTCTGGAGATGTAGCCTGGCACATCTATTACAAACCTAGAAAAGTTCTTATCACCAAAGTTTTTGGCACTGTCAAATGTTTCAGTATTATTTTATCTATCAAAATCACATCAAAGAAGAAGCATCACCATCTGATTTTGCTCCACACTCAAAGGATCATGGGAGCTTACCACCTGACTTGTAACTGAAACCTTCCATATGAGTTGTCTTCCATTAGCGTATAGATTTCTTGAAAGCAGGGACAGTTTTTTTTTTCTATTTGTGTGCCCAACTCTTATCATAGAACTTTGTACATAGTAGACACTTAATAAATTCCTCATTTATTCATTCATTCATTCAATTTTTTCTTCCTGAAGAAATGATAAAACAGATGGTTTTATAGAAACCTGGGAATACTTGTATAGACTAGTGGAGACTGAAGTAGAACCAGAATAATTTATATGATAATAATGTTTTAAAGACAAATAACTTTGGAAGTCTTAGGAACCCTGATCAATTCAATGACCAGCCATGATTCCAGAGGAACTAAGCATGTTCCTTTCTAACAGACAGATAATAGATTTATTGTAATTGAGTCATCTACTTTTTGGACATGGTCAATGGAGGAACTTATTTTAATTCACTATGCATATTTACTACATGAGTTTTTTATTGGGTGGTAAAGTAGAAGGGAAAAAGTAGTTTTGTTCATTAAAATTAATTTCTTAAAAAATATATTATCTACTCCTAAAACTCTGAGGGAGAAAGTAGCTATCTAGGCTCTGTGAGTGTCAGTGGAAGTGGGAGTTTGAAAAGTGAACCCAGAACCCATGTACTCCACATCTGTTAGGTTTACCTTGTAAAGATGTCTTCCCTTTCCTTTCTTTTCTTTAATTATTCTTTTAATTTATTTGGTTTATTTCTTGCTGTTTTGAGGTAATGAAGTGGCTAGGATGAGAACTGATCATATTTTGAAAGAAAACCCCTCAATTTCTTGAAGTTATAATGTGAATGAAGGAATAGATGATTTATAAGTTCTCTGTCAGTTCTAAAATTTCCTTAAGAAGAATCTCACAGGATTCCTAGAGAGAAAACACAATAAGAAACTTTGAACATGCTTCTCTATGGGGAGGGAATGACACCAGATGCTTTTTATGTATTATGAAAGCCCTGTAGCAATAAGAACATTGTGCTGCCCGAGGCATTATGTCACCTGCCTTTTATCTGATGAATTGGTTCTTTCTCTCAAACATGAGTGAAGCTGTGCTTATATCTTAGAAGTATGTCTTTTCGGGTACCATTAGTTCAATAAAGACCAGTATTGGATTATAGTAGTACAACAGTACTTGGAAAGCAAGACACAGTCTAGTGACACAGAGGGGGCAGGAGACATCATTATTTTTGTAAGCAGAATTGAGTGCCTCTGGCCCAGAGACTATATTTTGGGGACCTAGAGATACCCCTCACATCTACCCCAGTTCAACCTTCATTTATGCGACATTTCAGGGAAAGCTGAAAGGGAGAATTTGTGAAGAATTCAGAGAAGTGGCAATTGTGTTTGTTTTTTAATTTATAACACAACTCTTCTTGATGCTCCCAGTAGCACTGATTATTATGCTCATTGGAACACATGGAAATTGAGGTAGAATTTGGATAGAGCTGCCTCATTTACAACCCATAGCCTCCTCTATTCAAACAGATTTTATTCCAGTAGAAATATTTGTTCTTTGTACAACCAGGAAGCCGTGAGTTCGTCTTCTGCATAGATACACAGTTCTGCTTCTAAATTATTTTCATTACTCTGAAGGCACTTCACAGAACTCAGTAAACAAAATGTCTGCCAGGGGGCAGTCGCATGTAATATTGTAACTCCCAATGGACCCAGTGGAATTCAATGAAACCAACTAGCATTTTATGGCAAGTTAACCTTAAATTAAAGCCTCATGCTAACCCTGTCACATTGAGTTAGAAATAAAGAATTGTCTGAGGGCTTGCTATTAAATCATGTTGAAAGATCTTTAAAAAAAATAGAATAAATGAATAAAACAGCAGCTTCAGACACCAACACCAAAAGGAACTTCCAGGAGTGGTTGTTGTCCAACTCCATCCTATACAGGTGTCAGGGGTTTCTCACCTTCTCAGACCCTGTGCAATGTCATTCAGCTTCACACAAGCATGCAAAAGTGTATAGAAATCAGAACAGTACTTGAAGGATATCTTTTTAAACTATAGTTCATAAAGAGATAAATAGGGGTTTTTTTGTTATTTGAAAGATTTTTATTAGAGACACTGGAGCTCTAATAATCAGATATTATATGATTTGGCCACATGAAAATACGACTTCAAATTAGCTCATAAACTATGGAATATAATAGTAATCAAGGAATGAGATGTGGGGATTCTATATCCACAAAAAGCATGATGGCTCAACGGGGACTTTGTGTAGAGTGTTAGACTTGGAGTCAAGAAGACTTGAATGCAAACCCCACCTTAGACACTTACTAGCCAGGTGATCCTGGACAAATCTTAAGTTAACTTCTGGGAACCTCAGTTTCCTTATTTGTAAGATGACTTCAATAGAAACACAGGGTTGTTTTGAGGATCTAGTTTGTGTAAAGCACATTGTAAACTCAAGGCATGAAAGCTATTATTCCTCCACAAGTTGTCATCATCATCACTATCATCATCATCATTGTCATCATCATCATCATCATCATCATCACCACATCATGACACCTCACACATGTATGTACTTTTACTATTTATAAAACATTTTCTTCATGACAACCCAGTGAGGTCAATAATTGTAAAAAATCAACAGCCACTAAATTTGTGACTCTACGCTTCCCCATACCACATAGGTTAGGCTAATTCTTTCCCTAATAGACATGGATCCTGTCCTCAAGACTTGATTGGCCAAGGGGAAAAAGTTTCAAGTAGCTTACCTGCTGACATAACTCCCTGAATACCTAAAGGCATGGGAAAATCCCATTCAGATTTCCTGCTGTTACCACACTTTGTCCTTCTGATCAGAGATGTTCATATGGAGACTAGGGAACTAAATACTGCTTTCTCTGCTGTTGCAAAGTAAATCTCTTTATGCTAACTATTGAATAATCTAAGAAAGTGGCATTTCATTCTAATATCACACATACACTATCAGGGGACCAGTATGAGCTAGGTCCAGCCCATAAATCGAGTGTAAGTATTACTATTTCCATTTTATGAATGAGAAATTTGAATTAAGTTGTTAAGTAAGAGAAGTTAAGTAATTTTTTCCCAAGGTCACACAGTGACCTTGGATGGCTACTGTAAATATGCAGGCATAGTTCTCAATCACCAAATATGACTGACTCTCCATAAAGAAGACAGATGCAAAACATTTATTCAGATACCATACAGTCTAATCCCAGCACCAGGAAACTGAATCCATGATAGCAATAAAGAAGTTAATAAATCATAACATAGCAGCAAGCCACACCACCCGTTAGCCTTCCCACAAACACTCACAAGCCTGGCTGTCTCCTTGGGTGTGTCTGCTCTGACTCCCAGCTTCCTGTGGATTCTGCTCCACCCTTCAGCAAACCTCTCCATCACAGGCTCCATGTGATTACATTGAGTCTTTTAGGGGGCAGAGAAGATCTTCAAATTCCCATTGCCATTACAAGATGGGACTTGATGTTCAATAATAATAATAATGACAATAGTTATTAGAGTTCACATTTATATATTGCTTAAAGATTTGCAAAGCACTTTCCATATGTTTTCTCTCATGATCTCCACAATGATTCTTTGAAGTTTGTGCCATTATTATCCCCATTTTACATATGAGAAAACTGTGTCACAGAAGGGTTAAGTGATTTGCCCAAGGTTACATAGCTAATTAATATATGTGGCAGAATTTGAACTCAGTTCTTCCTGATTCCAAGTCCTATGCTCTATCCACTGTGTCACCTAGCTCCCTGAGGAAGACCCAGTCTTTGTCTTCCAAATTTTTTAGAGATGGATCCATTGTGAAAGGTATAAACGATTAGTTTTATTGTAGATTACATGTTATAATTACGTAGGATCACAGTATCAATGAACCACAGGGTTTTCCAGTTAGAAGGGACCTTAGTGGCCATACAATCTAAGCCACAGCCAATAGGCATTTTCACTAACTGCCCAAGCCTCTGTTTGAAGTCTTCTAATAAAGGAGAATGTTCTGCCTCCCAAGGTGGCTCATTCCACTTTCTTTAGTAGGAAGTTTTTACTTCCATTAAACCTAAATTTTTCTCATTGCCACACAACTCTCATGTTCTCCCTGGGTCTTCTCTTTCTCAGGCTAAGTCCCTTTTGCTTAAAAAAAAATGGTACCAAATGTCTACAACTTTGACCCAGAGATTTCACTGCTGTGCAAAAAAACAAGGAATTCAATGATAAAAGGAAAGGTTTCATATTCACCAAAATAGCAGAATAAGAAAGAGAAATATAAAGAAATGTTTGCCACTTGTAGGACATACACACATGTATATATGTATGTATGTATGTATTTCTCTTTCTTTAGAGTGGATGTTCTAAGAGGTATAAGTTCAAAATCAATAAAATAATCAATTGATCAATCAAGATGGCCCAGTAGGGGGGTTGACACATAAAAAAGCCAAACATAATTGAAATTATTTTTAATATACCTCCAATGACTCTCCCTTCCTCAAGTTATTTTAGAAATATTCGGTAGAACCTGGAAGAAAATAATAATTTAATAAAACATTTTCTGCTAAGATGGTTTGGGAATTCTTCTGTGATAAAAATTCAGTGTTTCTCATGTAACAGGGAAAGGAGATTTTATCCAAGATAATTGCCAAAGGACCCAAGAATGGTCACAAACTCTATGGACTATAAGGAATGAGAGTAGATAGCCTCTGGTCTTTCATAGTCAGCCTCTTTGTTAAGATACAGTCAAGGCCAGCAGCTCTCTCTTGAAGTTCTAGAAAAGCTAGGAGACACTTTCTTTCTCTCTACCCCCCCCCCCCAACTCCTTAGCGTGGCTATGGCAACTATGAGCATAAAACATGGATCCAGTATCCTGTAGGTATGTAACTCTGGATTCACATAGATTGAATTCAGTCTTGGGGGACTTTATCCCCAGGGAAAGGGGGTATTTAATTTTTTTTCTTATATTCTCTGGCTCATTATGCCCCTACCCTGGAATCCTGAGGAAAATCTCTTATACAGGGACTAAATATGGTTCACATTTAGTATCTCCCTTAAAAGGGATTAATAAGGACTCTTCTAGAAAGATACTCACTGAACAATGTAGTACATAGCAGTAGATGTCAACTGTTTATTTCCTCTATCACAAAAGAAATACATGAAACATGAAAGACACATTTTTTTGACTGAGATGCGAAAGTAATTTGTCACTCCTATAATATTTTAGGATGCAGAAAAGATTCATGGACAGTTATGGGATTGTCAAACGGACTTCCCTTTTGCCTTAGTCTCCACTTGCTGAGCAGCAATCTGGTCCTCTAAGACATCCAGATCATAGTGTAAGCTTGTAGGTTTCAGGTTGGTCTCCTCTCCCAGTATTCCTTCTTTCCTATTAGAAGCAACAGAGTTACAGGAAGGACTTCCACATTCTGGTCAGTACCCAAGAACCCCTGAAGGCTTGTAGACTTGACTTTGTGAGGTAGCCACCAGATCTGGAAATGTCCATTCCTCTGTATCATCTTTTAATCTCTTATGCTGGTGGAAAGAACACATAGCAGAAGAAGCAGCCATGAATTTGACATCCTCACTTAGACCCTCGAGACAAGCCCACATTGTTGATTCCTTATGTTCACAGCTACCATATTTGCTTCTGGGCAGAGTAGGTAGGACATGGGGAGTGAAATCCATATCCCTGCTCTAGATACTTGAGGAAAATCTTCTATTGGCTATGTCCCACAAAGAAGCTTCCTTCAAATAGACCAGAAGCCAAATCCCCTTATTTCTTACAACTTACAAAATGGGTGGCCCTTCTTGTCTCAGTCACAAGTCCTCTTTGGCATAATGCCCATTCCCCAAACCCACCCCATCACAGAGACCAAGCAACCAACCATGTGGTGCATGTCCTTCGTTCTTGTTTTTATCCTTTGTTTTTGAAGAAGACCATGACATCAGGAAAGTGATGTCGTTGATGACTTGCAAGTGAATTGGATTTAAGTGAGGGACAGCTGTGTTAAGTCACCAGCCTCACTTTCTCCTCTGCAGCCATCTGGGCCCAGTGGCAAGATATAGATCAGAATGACTCAAGATGGCCCCTGCATGTCTTTAAGGAAGGGGCCACAGCACATGTTTCATCATAAGGGTCCAACTCCATGGGAAATGTTCTAATCCATCCCCACCTCAAGCACTTAAGGTGTTCAGAACTTCCTTTTTCTCCCAATCTTTTTCTCAGTCAGTATGCTTCTCGTCAATCCCCCACCTCTCAAAATTATCAAAATGAAAGCAGTCAGATGTCATCAGGACAGCAAGTAGATGGAAATACTTTACTAATAAAGGTTTATATGGCCTATTCAAGTAGTAGTAGAAAAGGTTTGCCTACATGATGGCAGGACTAACTTTGCTTGCCATTTGGTTAACAGACCATTATAAAGGACTGTCTGAGATGAACTTAGTAAAGTGAAAGCAGCCTTGGAAAAATTAACAGCAAAGTTTGTTCTCATTTGCACACAAATCAATACACCCCCAGACTTTAACATGCATATGCCCTCCTACTTGTGCCATTTATGTGCTTTCTCAGAGCTTTTCTACCCATTAATCCAAATAATGGTCTTTGTAGAAAAAGAAAATCAGGACTCAGCAAAACCTAATGCAGTCTTTTTTCCTCCAATGTGGAATTGAAAACATTTATCAAAATGCAAATCCTTTTTTTTTCCCTCTAGGTTCTTTAAAAAAATTATATCAACAAAAAATCAGAAACTATCTTTAAATCAGAATTTCTTATAATTGCTAACAGTATCTCAAAAAATTTAGTGCAGTTTTAAGCTTTAGTAGCTTAAATAGCTTTGATAGTTTAGAAACACACTAAAACTCTTGAGATACCATCTCGATAGATAGATAGATAGATAGATATAGATAGATAAAGATATAGATATAGATATAGATATAGATATAGATATAGATATAGATATAGATATAGATAGATATATACACATATACACTAACCAAGTACCCACTGTGGCAGGTCCAGCTAAGCTGGAAAAGTTTCCATATGGGTCTAGCAACAGGCTACATGTCATCTAAGGACCAGTATGACTAAATTTAAAGATACTCATAAAGCTTGACTATCAGATGATTTTTTTCTTCTCAGACAGGATCAATTAAGTAACAAGGGAATTTCAACTTCCAAGGGAATATGGTCATACCATGGAAATTTTAGAAATGGTTTTCTTGAAGTACTGTAACTAGGAAATAAGTAACTGGAAAGAATTCTGGATAAAGACCCAAAGACTCATCCACTTATGGAGGTGAGATCTTGAGTGAATCTTTTAATTTTCCTGGGCCTCATTTCCTCATCTATAGACTTTAGCTGAAGGGCATACCTGACAAGGCTGTCCTGAAGATTGAAAGAAACAATGTAAATGAAAGCAAGAACAATACCTGGGAATATTTTCATGTGGTGCAAAAACAATTTGAGAGTGGGAAGGAGGAGGCAAAGAAACAGCTATTCCTGAAAGAAAGATGGATAGTCAGACCCTTCCCTCATTAATAGGGCCCTCTGTATATAGAGGCAGCCATCTTACACAGAAGGCAGCCTCTACATCGGTAACCAGGTCAAAGGCTGATTTCCTCACTGCTATGACACCAACTAAGCAAAATCATCTAAAGGACATTTAAGGATAAAATGGAAGGAGAATAGCAAGTAGAAGAAAAATGAAATAAGATTTGTAAAATACTTTATAGCACACACTTTTCTCCAACAACAGCATCAGAACGACCACAGTTGGAAATTAATATCATAATGTGTTTATGAAGGATGTAGAAATAGCACTAAAAAGAATAAAGGTTGGAAAAGTAGCTGGATTGGACCAAGTGTATAAAGACAAAATCCATGCTGGAGGCAACATATTTATGAGTGCATTGGGGGATAGAAGATATCTGAAGGAGAGATACTAACAGAGTGAAAAAATTCTTGAACCTTATTAATAAAAAATAAATGACCTACATCCTTACTTTCCTAACTTTACAAAATCTTTTTAATTAAGCATGAATGGAGGGCATCCTTAATGAGGGTTTTCATAGAGAATAAGTGGGCTTTTGTAAATCTCAACAATAGACTTCTTGCTCTGTGAATTGTAGTCAAATCAATCATAAATTAAATGATCATGATAATTGACTGTAATATTTTCCATTCACCATCCCTATGACTTCCCAGACTAAAACACCCTTTCCTGGCTACCACCTCCTTCTGTGTGTTGTCTCTCACTAGTAGAGTGTAAGCAAGTATCTCACTTTTGAATTTTTATCCCCAGTGTTTAGCATATGGCAAACACATTGCCAGTACATAGCAAGCACTTAATAATATACATATATATATATATATATATTTTTTTTGTACCAATTTGTTCATTCTTTACCATTTAACAATTGACTGAAAGACATAGAGAAAATAAACTCCCACTATATTTCTGGTTTGTTGATTTTTAAAAAGTACGTGCTTTAGTACAGGGAATTGCTGTGGTATAGGCTCTTTTTTGACAAGATATCTTCCATCTACACATCAAAGTCATTAAAGATTTCTTATATCTCTTATGTAACAATGGAAATACCCCTATTCAATGACCTTCTAATCATGAACATTAGAGAAGGCATAAACAGGGAAATGAATGTTCACAGAAGGTATTTGCCATAGCAATGGAAGAAATCTAACAAAGCTCAAACTGAAGAGAGATTCCTTGGATGTAGTAAGTTTCTCCAAAAGCTCCTGTTGTGGAAGAAATTATGCTGATTGTTTCAAACCTTAGAGCAGTGTTTCTCAACCTTCCTAATGCTGGGACCCTTTAATACTCGTATGTGGGCGGACTTGCCTGGAGGCAGATAGAGAAGCAGTGTCTCGGTTCCTAAGACCATCGGAAATATGTGTTTTCCGAGGGTCTTAGGCGACCTCTGTGACCCCTGTGAAAGGGTTGCGACCCACAGGTTGAGAACTGCTGCCTTAGAACATTTCAAAGACTCTTGGAAGAAAGCTACCATCCCTCAAAGGAATTTGGCCACAGCATCCCTACATAAAAGGACAAGCAGACGAAAAGCGTCCCTTGCTCAGATGACAATGTGCATTTAGATGGATAATCTATAGAGCTGAACAACTAGTATCTGTGGAAGATAGTGCAGAATACTCAGTTGGGCCTGTGATTGAACAGAAGAAGGAAAGCAAGTTGAATTGCCTTCAGGAAGTTGCAAAGGTCATTTAATAATAACTCCAAGCTTCCCATGAAAGCAAAGGTCAATCTTTTTAATACTAATATTCTACTAGAGTTGCAATATGGCAGCAAGACAGACTACAACAATCTCTAAGGAATTAAAAGGAAATATCATACATAGCAATGGAAAGATGCATGATGGATGTGAACAGTCTGCAATATGTAACCAATGAGAAATTTTAAAGTACAAAAGTTAAAGATGTTATCAAGGAATTGTATGATAGGAAGAGAATATAGACTGAATATTGGGCAAAAGTAAGGTACGAAAGATGAACAGGCAGAGGACTCCCCCTGATACCTTCTTGATATCAAAAGAAAATGGGGAAAGCCTCTGGCCCTTTGGGTGAACCCCTCTTGGCAAACTCACTGGAGGACATGGAGAAGAGTTTAGCCAGCTAGGCTGGCATAAGTGATTTGCAATCTGCATCGTTATAGAGAATTTTTAAATCAATGAGATCACAAATTCATTTGAGTACTTGAATTATGACTCTGAGGAAAGCACTCTGGATACAAATGTACATTATACAAATTATCCATGTACATTATACAAATGTAAGGGGTCTTTATATAACTTAGCCTTATTCCTCATCTTTTTTTTTCTTCTACTGTGAATAATGTTTGTATTCTTAGTTGAAAATGATTTTGATGGAAAGCATTGAAAAAGTTTTAACATAACTTGACACAATCAAATCCTGAAGTTCCACTATATGATACATAATAATAAAATGCATAAAACAGGGGCGGAGCCAAGATGGCGGCGTAGAAGCAGCAACATATCGCAGCTCTCACATAGCCACCCCAAAATACCCATAAGATAGGACTCTAAACCAATCCTGGAAC
>JAQQSU010016671.1:0-10881 GCA_028627135.1 Pseudochirops cupreus | reverse complement strand
CCCTGGTGGGGGTGCTCTGGTTGTGCTCTCCTCCTCCCTCTCTCTCCCATGATCTTTCTTTTACCCAAAGAAGGAATCTAGGGTTTGGGAGCTGTTCTTACTTTGCTTCCTATGCTTATTCTTATTCATAGTTGTTCAGTCCATGATTTTTTTTTAAATCTCTGTGGGGCTCTGCTTCCAGAAGGGAAAGCTCTGCCCCAAATTGCTGGGGTCCTCCCAGCTGCCATAGCTCTCAGGAAGATGCTGGGATTCTTCCTACTTACTTCCAGCTGACTGGATAATGAAGACTCCAAGATCGAGGCCCAAGATGGTGATCCGGATCCAGGCCGCTCAACGCGAGAGCACTGGCCTGAGAACAATCGCTTAGTCCCCCTGCTGTCTGCAGGCCGCGGGTGGGAAGCTACAATGCGGAGGCGGGTACAAAACCTCTGCCTTTTGCTTTTCTGCTCTGGAGGCCTTTTGGCCAAACTGCTTTACTCTCCTAAATTTGCAAGCCCCACAGTGACCTAGTTCTGAACCACTGCTTGCAGCTGCTGCTAATCTGCTCACCAGAGAGGCTCCTCTGCTCCTCCTGTCCAGCTGCCCCCGGGGCACAGCTGTGGCTTCAGGCCAGGCTTGTTTTGGTTCGCAGTGCTGATATGGTTCCTTGTAGCTGAGCTGACTTTAGTGGGAAGTATCCTTGTGTGCGTTTTGGAGTTCTAGGATTGGTTTAGAGTCCTATTTTATGGGTATTTTGGGGTAACTATGTGAGAGCTGCGATATGTTGCTGCTGCTACACCTCCATCTTGGCTCCACCCCCCTCCATTCTAATTTTGAAGGAATTATTTTCTTCAGTAAGCTTTGGACTTCCTTTTCCATTTGATGATTTTGCTTTTCAAAACTTCTTCTCCTCATTGACTTTTTGGACCTCGTTTGCCATTTGGGTTAGTCTATTTTTTTAAGAAGTTATTTTCTTCAGTATTTTTTTAGAGTCTCCTTTAGCAAGTTGTTGACTTATTTTTCATGACTCCTTTGATCACTCTCTTTTCTCTTCCCAATTTTTCCTCCACTTCTCTTATTTGGTTTTCAAAATCCTTCTTAAGCTTCTCTATGGCCTATAACTAGTTTGCATTTTTCTTGGAAGCTTTTGGTGCAGGAATTCTGACTGTGTTGTCTTCCTCCCTTTCCATGGTTTGATCCTTTTTGTCCCCAAAAAAGGAATCTAAAGTTGGATTGCTGAGCTTGCTTTGCTTCCTTTGCCTGCTCATGTTGCCAGTCAATTAACTCGACTTTTGAGCCACAGTAGAACTCTGCTTCCAGAAGGGAGAGCTTTGTCCCCAGTCATTGGGGGTTTTCACAGCTGCCAGAGCTATTAGGAGAGCACTGTCTCTATGGCTCCCACCAGCTTTGGCTCACTGGTCACTCACCACAGGACCACCACCCAAGATGAAGATCCCGATCCAGGCGGGTTAAGGCAAGAGCACTTAGCCTCTGAATGGTTGCTTGGCTCCCCTGCAATCTGCAGACCATGAGCTCTGAAGCAGCCCCGTGGAGGTGGCTGCAGGGCCACCGCTTCTGCTCTTCTGGCTCTGGGGAGAGACAGCCAGACCCATACCTCCATCCCAACCAAATTCAGCTGAGTTCCACTGACCTTTCACTTTGTATATTGCATTTATTGGTTGATAATTCTGGAAACAGCTATAGCTGCTGGTGATCCACTCTCCTCAATGCTCCAGCCACAGCTTGTCCTGGCTACCCTGGGGCTAAAACTGTGGTGGGGCTGGTTTTGGCTCCCAGCATGCTGCAATGAGTCCTTCCTGTCCACCTGCTGGGCTGCCTTCAGCAGGAGCTTTGTTTCTCTGTCACTTTGTGAGTTCTGGAGCTCTAAAATTTGTTTAGAGTCATATTTTATAGGTATTTGAGGTGGTTATGGGGGGAGCCATGGAATTTTCCTGTTTCTATGCCACCAACTTGATTCCACCCTCAGCTTTGACTTTCTTTTCTTCTTCTGGTTGTATGTTTTGATCTTCTTTGTGATCAAAGTAAGATTCTATAGCTTGAATTTTTTTATGCTGTTTTCTCTTCTTCCCAGTCAAATACTTGACTTTCTAACTCTTAATCAAGGTTAAAATATGGCTCTGCTTCCAGGATATATAGGGCACTGTCTCAAGCATTAGTTGTTTTGTGCAGTTGTGTAAAGCCAAGCATGAGCAGCTTTCCAGAGGACTGCTGCTGTAAACAGCTTTCAATGTTCTGATTACACAGTATAGTAAACTCTATTTATTCAGTAACAGATCAGAGCAAAACATTCAAAGAAAATCAAGGTACAGCATTCACAATATTACAACTTATCACTAAAATAGCCATATAGTTTTCACTAAAGTACATTCATTTAGTCAATCACAAAGTCCTTAATTCAATCACAAAGTACAAAAGTCAAAGTCCTCCACCCATGGGGTGCAATCAAGTTCCAATATCATCAGTCAGTACTCAGTACCCTCTTAAGGGGTATTGGAAAGTACAAAGGCCATCCCCCCTAGGTCACAAGTAAGTTACAATTTCATCAGTGAGCATTAAATACCCAAGTCATCTTGACTCAAGGCAGGCTCTCAGTTTCCATGGTTCCTCTTCCATGGTCCAGCTACTGCCTGAATCTAACCAACTGCCACCTGAGTTCAAAGGCAGACAGCTCTCAGTTCCTTGTCCAGCTCTCCATGCAGTTCTTGTTCCATATTGAAGCTCACAATGTCTAGTCTACCTTATGAGAAAGTCAAAGTCATTACAGTAACCATGAAGTTGGTACACATGGTTAATGCAATGAACATCCACATTTCCAAGCCTTCACAACAGAACAGTTTCCCTCAAGCAGGAATATTACTCTCTCATTCACATTAGCTCCTCAGCAGAAGTTCTGGCTGGTTCTCGGAAGCTCTCAGCAGAAGTTCTCCAAAGAAAGATCTCAGGACAAGTTCCAGCTGGCTCTCAGAAGAAGCTCCATCACTACAAGTTCTGTTTTTAAAATTAAAATCACTTTCTCCAGACTGGACCTCTCCTCCTCAGCCTCCATGTAGCTTACTCCAAGAAGTTCCACCTCAGTTATCAGTTCTCATTTCTCTTCTCAGTTCTTCTCAATTATCAGTTCAATCCTTATTGCAGCAGTAGCAGCCCAGCCTCTAGATGCTTACAGAGAGAAATTCTGGCCTCTTTCAGCTTGGGCTTTTCCTTACATAAGGTATTAGCTGCTCCCTATTTTACCCCTTTCTGTTACAACAGGAAGTTCCTCCCACTGTGGGATTCACAAGTTCTGGATCATAATACTTGATACAATCACACTTGAAACAAGGTACTATCTGTGGTTCTCAGTCTGTGGGTCGCAACCCCTTTGGGGGTCAAATGGGGTCACCTAAGACCATGAGAAAACACATATTTCCAATGGTCTTAGGAACTGAGACACCGCTCCTCTCTCCGTCTCCAGGCAAGTCTTCCCACATGCAGATACATCCACATACGAGTATTAAAGGGTAGCAACATTAGGAAGCTTGAGAACCACTGTGCTAAGTGCTTGCCAATACAAGTGGATCTTCAAATTTCATTACTATTGCAAGTTCTTTGCAGAGACACTTCTAGGAACCTGTAAGTTTTTTGTTCTTTCAAGGTGGTATGATCTAAGGAGAAGTGTTTACTACTTTTCTGTCTTGTGCTCTGGTCTGTGAGTGACCACAATCACTCTTTATCTGCCCTGGAACTGTGAGGAGAGGCCCTGCTCCACTGTGGCTATCTGTGGTGGCCTAGTGTTCCTCCTGACCCTGGGCCTGCCACCCAGGACTGCAACTGAGGTCTGAGTATAAGCAATACAACAGAGTCCTTCCTCAGTGCTAGCAAAGTTCCCCCTATACACTCCTTCTCACTAGTTGTGCTATCCCCTTACTGCCAGTGGGCTGAGAGCTCTAGAAGCAACCACTACCAATGCTAATTCAGTGGCTTCCAATGTCTGCTTCTTCTTTGCAGGGACCAGGGCTGTGCTGGTGCAGCCTGCACTGGATTATGCTCTACTCTAACCCAAGTCCAATAGATCTTTCCTATTTTCCTTCTAAATTATCTTTGGCATCTGTGGGCTGAGAAGTCTGAAAACCGCCATTGCTGCCAGTGATTCGGTCACCCCAAGGCCTGCTGGTTTGCTGGTGCTGGGCTAGAACAACTTAAACTGGATTGCATTCTTCTCTCACCCTGGTACACAGAACTTTCTTCTTGATCTTTTAAGTTGTCTTGGACTGGAAAATTTTTTTCACTCCAACTTTTTGAGAGTTCTGCTGTTCTAGAATTTGTTTAGAGCCATTATTTAAAGGTATTTGGAGGGGACTGAGAGAGAACTTAGGTGAGTCTTTCATTTCTACTCTGCCATCTTGACTCTGCCTCCAATTTCCTATTGTGTTTGCCCAAAAGGGGGGAGCAGTTGCCCTAATTACTTTTATTTATTGTTCAGGGGTTAGAACCATTTCTCCTACAACTTAATATTAACCACACCTATCCAAAACTTGACTTATGGAGTAATAGTATTAAAACTGTTTTACATTCTTCTGGTGGCAGTCAGAGAGAAGTCTGAGATTTCCAAAATAATTTAGTTATTTATCACTCCCCTAGTTGTATAAGAAAAGATTTTCCTGACGTGGAGTTTTTATTTTGGTGATATGGAAATCTCTCCTCTCAATCAGTCCATTGTGAACCCTCTAAATAAAGCTTGATCTGTAATCTGACTTAGTTTATATATAGAGTCTATTTAATGAGGTTTGTGTATTTAAGGGATGTATGAAATTATGACTGCTTAAATAAATTTGTTCAACTTTTAGGATTTTGAATGAAGCATAGAATTACGATTGTTTGCAATTCTCATAGTCACAATGAATTGATTTCTTAGCAAAAGTTTAAGTCTCTTGACTTACAGCCCCTGATGATTACTCAAATTGATTCTTCTGACCATGAGAATTTGTGAGAAGTTTAACCCCTACCTCTCCTTGTAGGAAATCTATCAAGTTCTAGACAAGTAGGAGGAAATCTTTACTGATTCAGACTATTTTCATTAGCTTCCTTTGAGATATTAAACCACCTGTATACTTGTAAGAAGTTTGAGACTTTAATAATCCCAAAAGAAAATAATTGTGGAGAAATATTTAATTATTTATTATTTACTAATATTGTTGAACCTAGTTTTATGTAACTGGAAAAAATTCCAGCCCAAAGCTATAGAAGTCAGGCTCACCTTGGAGATGCTCCCAGGAAACTTGATTGTTGCAAGGGAATACTTAGTCTTGTTTGGGGTTCACCAAATTTGAATGTTTATACTTCAACACTGATGATACGTATAAAACTACCTAACTGCCCCTTTGCATCCAAACAGACAAATGTCTGTATGCCCTTTTCTGAACACCATATAATATAACTTCACAAAGACTTGAATAGAGAGCTGCATCTTTTTATGGCTCTCCCCTTTGTCAAATGAGTTAATAAAATTCTTTCTGAAACTCTTTCAGGTTTGGGGGTTTGTTCTCAACCTATAGTTGCCAACAGTAGTGAAGGGGAAAGAACATGCAATTTGAAAATTTGTGGCCAAATAAACCTCCTCTTCCATCATCATCAGATGTTAAAAGGATAATTGAATGAAGACAAATAAATAAAATAAGTGAAACATGTATATTTTATTTTTTTGCCAGCCCTGTGATTTCATCAGGATACAAAGCTTGAGAAAATGAACACTTACATAAGAATTGGAATAAATTGTCCTAAGTTGGACCTATGTTCCTCCTCTTCCTCCTCCTCCTCCTCTTCTTCTCCTCTGCCTTCTCCTCTTCCTCCTTCTCCTCTTCTCTCTCTCTCTCTTCTTATCCCCTCCAGAAGACCTAATACAATTCTAACAGCAAAAGACATGTGAATTTATAATAAATGTTAAATGTATTTATATTACATGTAGTGTGCAGAGCTAAATAGCCATATAAAGATCTAATTAAAGAGGTAATTAGAAAAAAGTTTCCTGTAATAGACATACAGTAGCCTGTAGCTGCATCCTACTTTCTCTTAATTTTATTATGCAGATACAATGATAGTCTCAAATTTGCTAATAATAGGGGTTCCATGATTTATTTTGGATAAATCTATATATCTCTCAAAGGCACTCTCAGCAAAGCATCATTATTACTTTATTAAATACTACTTTTGCCTACTTGAGCTTAACAAACAAATCTAATGGTACGAAAGAATTTAATTTCAGAGCTGAATGATAATTTGTTAGGCACTGTTAATTCACATAATTCAAAGTTAATTATGTTTGCAATATTAGGAGTGTGGTAATTTTGTTCTGTTCAGCTACAGCTTTTATGAAATCTTACATCCTGATTAGGCTAACCACATTGCCAAGAATGAATGGAAAATAATTTTGGGAGGGAGGAAAAGAGGAGGAAAGAGAAGGTAAGACTTTTGTAGTATATGTATGTGCTTGTAAAGATTATGTTAAAGAATCACTCAGTCACACTTGATCAAATATTTCCATACTGTAGGACATCTGTCTCATGTGTTTCTTTTTGAGGATCATGGTTAATCGGGCATCACCCAAGTAGAAATTCTTGAATAAAGTGGCTTCTCTCTCCACCCCCAAACCAACTAGAACTGACACTTAAAAGTCTTCAAGAATCTGTAATTTCATTGCTGTGAGTAGTCTCTCCACCAGTGTAAATTGCATTCTCTTTGTGATTTCGTAAATGGAACTTATCTGCTTTTGAGGGGTTTGTTTGCTCTATAGCCATTCTGCTGATGGGACTATTCACTTACCAATGTTTTTTGCAGGTATGTACTTGAAAGCTGTCCACTTTGGTAGAAGATATATACAAGTTAAAAAATGACTTTATTAGAAGAGAGTATAGTTCATGAAGGGGTGAAATGGGGAAAAAAAGTTGAAAAACACATGTTGGAGGCAGCTTGTGAATGTCTTTGAATTTTTACCTTCAAGTAGAGACTGAGGAAAATAACATGATCAGATCTTCAGGAATATTAGTTTAGCAGCCATGTGGAAGACTGATTAGAGAAAGAGGGCTGGATTCTGGGAAACTAGGAAATTATTGCAATAATCCAGGTGAAAGGTGGTGAAGGACTAAAACAGAATGATTTCATATAAGGATTAAGAAATTCTACAAATGAGATCTCTCCAAAGCAATATAAACCTTTGTCTTTATCTTTGAACATTTTGTGTGTACCAGCGTGTCACTCAGACTGCACCCCCCCCCACATTTTTTATACTTCTTTCTTGCTACAGTTCACAACTGGCCCACTTTCTTTTCTGAACATATCTATTCTTTACAATATTTTTGCACTACTTGTATATAAGTGTAAGGCATACCCTGGGCTCACTATCCCAAGAGACATTTTAACCATCAGGTTAGGGCTCCAGAGCATGGCTATTAGTTGTTGTCTCTATTTCTAGAGGTAACCCTGAGGAGCTGGGGTTTTTTTCTCCTAGTCCTATCACTAAAGAACCTCCATCTGGTATGTTCTACCTTGCTACTTCCCAATTAATGCCTCCCTAATATTACTAACCAATTAAAATCAATTAGTTTTTTTTTAGAAAGAAACATATGTTGGGAGGTAGAGCAAGTTTGAAAGAACAATAACCCCCTAAATTGAGAGTATATTTTTTTTCTAGCACTTCCGTCCTTAAAGAAAGTAAACTTCTAAGTTAAAGTGGTTATTACAAAATATCCCTCCTCCAGCTCGCTTTTAAGCTGGCAGTAGCTAATAGTGGCCCTCTAGTGTGTAGGACATGGTGTATTAGCTACTAAGTTAGTTCACGGTTAGGCTGCTTCAAGCAGGTTGGTCTATAGAGCTCAACCCTCTCAAGATTGCTGCTAGCAGCTCTGTTATCTAAAGGAACCTTTGATGGCTCTTTGGGCCTTGTTTAGTTGTGTTTTCTGTCTCTAATACTTATTCATATAATAGCAAATGATAGGTGACAAGTGACAGACCATTACCACTTATACTACTGCCCCTTCTCCCCTAACCTGAAGTAATATGATAATATCTGCCTCATTTAACACCATGGTAAAGAGGTATAAAAATAATATCTAACTAGAAATCATTGAGAATATTGATGTTCTTTTTCTAAAGTCCTTCCATGCCAAGAAAGTAAAGAGGGGAAGAATGGTAAAGTTGATGAAGCATTGTGCTTGAATTAAAAATATGGGTTTGAGGCTGTGCCCTTGGGCCTTTTTTCAGCCTCTCTGAGTATTCCATTTCCTTATCTTAAAAATATGGCTAAGAATACTTGCATTAGTTATATCACAGTGTTATGGCAGGAAAAACACTTTTAAATAAAATGCTATATAACCAGCATTAATTAGTATTAGACTGGATTGAATTTAGGTTTAAGAAGCTATTTGGAGGTGAAATTATTTTGTAAAATATTCTCATCAAAAATCATAAATTAATCATATGATCCTACCACTAAAAATGCTATTGATTCAAAACACATTAGGATGTTTTGGAAACAAAGATTCTCCTCCTGGTTTCTCCTTGGATTCTCCTTCTATGCTGGGCTAATAGACTTCAATAGTATGTTCCATAAGAGTTAGTGCTAAAAACAAATACTTTTTAAAAAAAGGACAATAGATGTAGAATTAATAGGCACCATAAAGGCATTATAATCCAATCCCTTCCCTATAAATGTGAAGAATTTGAGAGCCAAGAGGTTTAGTTACTGACCTGGTCATATAGGTAGTAAATGGATGAGGTAGGGTTTGAACTCAGGCCATTACTTCCAAATTCAACACCTTTTTCTATTTTACCATTTACGGTTGTTACTATCACTTATTTAGCAGAACAGAATAGTTTCTGGGGGTTCTAGGTTTAGCACTACATATATTTATCAGTCTAGTTGGTCACCACTTCTATCCACAAGAAGCAGTTTCATTGGTATATCTGATATATTTTGCAGAATAAATCCCCTTAACAAAAGGATTTGTTCCGTAAAACTTGGACTCAGTCAAAAGACTTTACCCAAGGACCTAGAAGGCCACATGTGGCCTTGAGACCACAGATTTCCCACCCCTGGTATATCACCTGAAGCTTTATTCTTCGAAGCCAACATCTTGAGATATAAGGTGGGAAAACAGAAATGAAAAGCCCATTATTCAAAGGCCAACTTGTGAAGCTGGATTTCAGTTTAAGTGTTAGTGAATGTGCCACCTGAGTATACAGATTAGAAAAGAGACTAAAACACCAGAACCAAATGGTTATAGAGATTTCTTTGTTAACAGCCATTTGTTTGTTGCCAAATACTTGGTTAGAATTAACTGAGGGGACAGATGAACCAAAGGGTGAATTTTTGTTTGTTTATTTTTCATCACCTAAATTCCCTGGGAATTCAGAAGCAAGGAGCCCACTGTTGCCTCTGAGACTTTAGTTTGCTTCTCTAATTCAAATGTCAGGAATCCATGATCTATATACAGTAGCATATACAATATATACAATAGCATGGATATTATATCACGCGCATGATCTTTCAGTGACTATTGTATTATTGACCTTGCTGGATGCAAGGCATGTTTGGGGCTTTCTCCTGAAAACTAACCTACCCATTGAAAATGACTACCAGAAGGTAAATTTCTAAATCATATTTACCTGGTTTATTTCTTTATTTACAGCTTGTCCTAGGTCATCACTAAGCAAGCCTAACCTGATCATCCAGCTGGTGATAATTAGGTTCTCCTTTACCATTGGCATCACAGATGCCAGCTGTTACGCTAGTCATTCATAATGAAATCTAAATAGGATAGCAACATTCCACCCAGATCAATTATGGACTAACTCTATTTCCCTCTCCTTATTTAGGGGGAGGGAATCTACCCTTCCTAAATCAAAAGACTTCTCCACTTTCCCAAAAATGAAATACCTAGCACCAAAATTTTCCCAGAGGTGAGGCAGAATAAAGAGAAAAAAAATCCTTCGTGTGCATCCAAAGGAAGTATTAATCCTATTGTCAGGAAAGCAGGATTAAAAAGTCATTTTTTCCATTCATTGATGGGTATTTCTAACAGTAGCTGGTTATTCCTTTAAAATCCATTTTTGCCATGCAGCCAGCTCTCTTTGGAGTTTCTTATTAAATTTGCTCCTAGTCAGAGTGTATGACAACACTACTGATGCTGTGCCCAAATTGACGCAGATGCTTGCTCAGATTCTACTTGTCAAGGAATTCAACAACAGGGATGATATAAAAGGCCACAGGCACTCAGAAATCTGGAAACAGAGCGGCTCAATAAGTGCCTTTTCTGCATAGGAAATGCTAGCATTGGAGTTCTGAAGGGAAAAGATTGCTTGTTTACTTTGGTGATACAGATGCAGCATATTTGGGGGATTTTACTCCGTTACAGGCCAATTAGGCAGCAGCTGGAATCAATAGAGGTTGTGCAGACCAAAGCATCATGGGCCTATTGAAGGCCTGTTGTTCCAGGAACTCAAGCAGGACAGTTTCCTTAGAGAGAACATTCTTCCTTCCCCCTCTTCCCCCCAAGCCATTCTCTCCATCCCCAGCCATTCCTTAAAGTTGAAGTAGAATTTCTGTTGAATTTTCCCCTGCAGTATGATTATGGAGTTTCATACTGAAAGCATCCCAGGCTATAACAACAGCAGCTTCAGCAGTCAGATAATGGGCTGAAATTTGAGAGTGAGAAGAAATATACTTGGTAGTGGGGATTTTTTTTTTTACTAGCAATGGGTGATAATGGATAATAAACAGTGGTTTTAGATTATAGGAGACTGTTAAGGATCAATATTCTAAAATGCTTTTTAGCATCAATGCCTTTTTTATTGACAGAATTAGTGTCACTGTTTGTAGCACTAACAGCAGGAGAGGCATATTGCATA